>JAVLVB010000645.1:73675-90348 GCA_032876305.1 Orestias chungarensis
GGCAACCTGTTCTTGTTGGCTCCATGCTAGCTAATGGGCCTCGGCTATCTGCGGGTGTTTCAATAGCACGGAGCCGAGCTTCCAATTCACACACCCTCGCCTCCAAAGCTACAAAAATGCTACATTTAATGCATGTACCATTATCTCTAAAGGAGGCAGAGGAATAACTAAACATCTGACACACAGAGCAGGAAAGAGGAGAAGCAGAAGGAGAAGCCATAGTACCGCTAGAAGCTAAGCTAACTAAGCTAGCGAGTGCTCACGACATAAAATAAGGGCAGTTTAGAACAATTACGGTTTCTAAAAACTTCAGTAAAGCAACAGAAATGTGTGATTAACGTGAATGTGAGTTTAGAAACGTCTCAGTACAGAGAATAAGGAGTAATAAGAGAGCGCGAGGAGCTAGCAGACGCTAACAGACACACGGAGCAACAACGGGAAGTGACGTCGATACGTACCACCGTCAGCGAGTCCTACAGCAATCCCTTAAAAAAAAAGGTTTTATGGTAAAGTAGGAAAAATTGTGGACACCTTGTTTTTTACCTATGGAATAGCAGTGTGCAGAAACAGGCAGGGGAGGGACACTGGTGCTGTGTTCTATATATCTCCGGGTCTCTATGGCGCTCCCGCTTGCATCTTAGTTACTGGTCGCATTGATGGCAAACACACATTATTTAGCAACCCCGTTACTCAGTTTACAATAACTACTCAGTTACTATGTCCAATCTAATAATCGGATTAAAGTTACTTATCCAGGTCACTGCCATTTCTTTGGTGGTTTTCCTTTGAAGAAAGATTTGTTTGCCATCTTCTTCATGGTGAGTTGCATCACATATGCAACAAGCCGTGTTTTCAGCATGAGCACATCTCACATGAAAACATACCAAGCAGCCACAACCAAAAACATAAATAGAGGGGACTGAAAGGTGCGCATTTCCTATCAGGAAATACAGTCTGATTCTAAATTTGTGTCTGATAAAGGTGACAATATTAAGGTTTATTGTACACTCTTTTCTGGTGACAATAGCTGTCGATAGTGAAGTAAATTTGGTAAAATAATTAAGTTACATTTCAGTTGTCATTAGTTAGACACTTTGTCTAGCTTTAAGGCGAGACTTAAAACCTACTTGTTTGATGAAGCTTATAGTTAGGAGTATGTCTCACTATGCAGGGTTCGGTTAACCTAAGCTATTTGTATAGTTATGCTGCTATAAGCCACCTCTCACTCTGCTACTTTGTTTTTCTGTTGTCCAATCGTTTTATTTACAGTTTTTTCATTCTTAACTTTCTGTTCTCTTGCACTGTTCTTTTGTTCACGGTAGCTACCGCTGGTCTGGCGTTCTGTTAGCTTAGACAGCTTCTTGGAGGAGGACATCGGCTGGTCGTCCTGCCAGCAACATTCCCCATCTGCCGTTATTAATATTTTTTTTTATTTCCCTCTACTTCAACTTGTCAGTCGGTTGTGTCTGATGGCTGCTTGTACTGAGCCTGGTTCTGCTGGAGGTTTCTTCCTGTTAAAGAGGAGTTTTTCCTCTCCACTGTCGCTACATGCATGCTCAGTATGAGGGATTGCTGTAAAGTCAACAACAACATAAGCTATCATCTCGTGGTTCTGATCCAGGAGAAGTGAATGCTGCAATCTGAAGAGTTTCTTATGTTTTTGACATTTTTTAAAGTGATTTGTGTAACATGTATGAACTTTGTATTGGAATAAAAGGATTTTTCTTTTAAAGTGCATCAAAATGACATGTTTCAGAAATTTAACTGCAGTTTAAGTTCACAACAACACTTTCACAACAAGCTCAAACTGGGATTTATATCTATCCAGCCTTGAATTCAAACATAATTTGAAGCCAATGGTAGATTCTAATTCATATTGTGTTGTCTAATATTTCAAGTGAGAGATCGGTTTTACCTGTGTTTTACTGTATGTCAGTTGTCAGTTGAAAACTATTTCAAATCAATTAAATCAATCAAATCAGAAATACTTTATTCATCCCAAAGGGAAATGAAATAAAATAAATAAGGAACAAAACCCGTTTCCCTCTAAACTGACCTGTGTTTGCTTTTAACAACACTGCTTACAACTTACCGGCGAGAGCCTGATGTAGTCCTCCTGCTGGGCAGAGCAGGGGCAGACATGGAGCCAGACCTGAAGGTTTGTCTGTCCTCAGCCTCGCGTTTTCAGCTCAACTCCGAAATTTTGGAGGCTGAAAGATAAACAGAAAAGTACTGAGTGGCAGCTGCTGGCTGGTGTTGCTGACTCAAGTTGACACTTAGCTCAAGTTGACACTTAGCTGGGTCATCAAAGTTAATCAACCAATCATCTCCCAGCCTCATGGGCGAACCGCCAACCAACATTAGCCTGTCTTTTCACAGGCAAAATACTGGAGGCAGAGCTCAGCAATGGGAGATGACATTTGCATCTGTAGATCAGAGCCAATGTTGCTGTTTAATTCAAGAACAGATGTGCCTTTATGAATGAAACAAAAAGCATCTCAAAGTGATGGTTGTGCTTGACAGCACTTTAAAACCAGATATGGTGCAAGTATGTCATAAATACCTGCCACAGCTGTGCCAGAAATATCCTGCCTGAATCTATTATGCGAGTAAGACAGGCTCAGAGGGGAAAGGAAAAGTACAAGGAAGCAGATTATTCTTATCAATAATGTATCACAACTTGGTTGGCCCCTGAGAGCCAGGCTTGTGTTTGTGAGTAGCTGCAAGATATTTCCTGCTGTGTTGCCAGCCAGCTATGATTCACTCAAATAAGAATCCCACTTATGCTGCTTTATCACATACTTATCTAATGTTTTATTCAATAAAGTATAAACCTTGCATTTATCAAAGTTTGGGATTCAAATCTTTTGGCAATAGTGTATGTTTTTTTTAATTTTTACTTTTCTTACATCAGCTGGATAAGAGGTTTAAATAAGCTACACTGCAGGTGAAAAACAAAAGGGACCTTATTTGAAAGCATTGGCTCAAGCAGTCTGGAAGTAAATGTTTTGTAATATCTTTTCAAAATATAAAGGACTAACAAACACATCACTTATTGTTTCCTTATGCAGACAAATGGCCACTTACTGATATTTAGAAATGCAAAAACATTCACATAGCAGTACTCCAGGCTTACTGATCAAAACTGAATGATTGGTATGTATGGATTCCCCACAACAAAAGCTTCCTACAAAAGCAATGTCACACCATAACATGCATATCTAAAAATCGTAGAATTGTACAAATAAGGTAAAAAATGTTCTAAACATAATGTCTGAGAAAACCTTGCTAAGCATAACAACAATAATATACATAACTGAGACCCATTTTACGGAATATTTTGTGTATTATAGTTTGTATGTGTATGGTTCAGTCTTTTCAGTGCGTTTTGTAGGTTGTCCACAGGGGTCACCCGAGCCATGCCTAGGTGCACCTCATCACCAGGTGCACCTCATCACCAGTGACGAGTCCTGGAGGGTTAAAAGGAGCGGTGGACTCACTACTCGTCGCCTGAGTATTAGTTACCCTGGGTCATCACTGAGTCAGTATACTCACTCTACAGAATATTCTCCTGTCTGCTCAGTCACCTGGTTTCCCCGCTCCTTCCTCCAGCTCGGTCTGCTCGCTCTCCTTCATCCTTTCTCCGCCGCACACGACCCCTTGGACAATCAACCAAAGTGTTACTGGAAGGACAACCACTCAATCCTCCTGGCAAACAGCAATGTCTCCGGTGTTCCACGTCGTCCTATGTTCTCCAAATACCCTTCGTCTCTGGTTCCCGCCTCTACGTCCTCATCTCTGGTTCCCATTGCTGCTGGTTTCCTGTCTGCTGTTCATTCCCCCCGGATCCAAGAACACATCATCCTTTATAATAAATTATTATTATTATTATACTCCTGAGAGTTCTCTGGTTTATGTGGGTTATTGTGACTAATTAGTATGACAGTATGAGGACAAACAATATGAACAAACCATTCAAATTTACCTGGCAGAGACCAGATAGCAAACATATATAATGACAAAATCCCTACTGATATAAAGTCATGTTTATTATTCAGACAAGAAAAATTCCACCTAAAGCCAAAGTTCACCTCTATGCAGATGAAACCATAATTTATTCATTTAGTAAGGCTTTTAAAGAATTTAAGTGTGGTATTGGTAGCTGTTGCATTAATAGTGATTTTTTTTTTTGCCATGCACAGTGAAGACAGGCATTGATAAGCGGTGTAGTGTGGGATAACAGTTACATTTTAAAAACTGAATTACTCGACAATTATTAAAAAGTTTGAAACCATCAAGCTAACAGAAGCATCAAAGGAGCTCTTTGAATTTCCAACCAGGCCTGATAGATGTTTTAAGATGGTGTCCCAGAAGCTGCCTTTAGTGGCTACATGCTATGTAGCAAAACAGAAATGTCAAGGTTGTTTATCTCCTTTTGCGGTCTTGTCCTTAATTGCAGGAAGACCAACATCATGCGTTGCTTAGCCTGCAGCTCCAATGGTTGGTGCATTAATAGTATATGAACCTGGGGCAGGTCCATTCTAGGTTCTCATAAGACACAGAAAAACCCCCACATCACAGCATTTGTTTGTCTTTGTAGTACGCAGAGGCGATGGAACGTCCTGTTCTGGGTTTTTAAAGGGAGATTTTCTAACTCTGCACTGGTCAGTGCTCCAAATCAACATAAACTATAAATGATGAGCCTACAACAGGCTTCAGACTATAAATGATACGTTTATACGTTTTTTATTTTTCAATCTTTTGTGCATGTGAACATACACAGTGAAAAAGCTGTAACCAATCTGAGTTTACACAATTGTTTTGGTCTCAGACCTTAAAATGTCATTGAATTTGAACTAATCTAAGTTTTTTAAAATTAAATGGCCAGTTCTTAATCGCTTATATGTAAGGCTGCACAGCGACGCAGTTGGCAGTGGTTTTGTCTTGCAGCAAGAACATGAGAGGGGGTTCTCTGGGTACTAATTACCTACCACAGTCTAAAAACTGTAGTGCTAATTGTTCAATATGAATTTCAAGTGTGTGCGTGCATGTTCGGTTTTCTTGTGTGTCTCTTATGGGTTCTACTGCGATTCTGTAATGAGATCTTAACTTGTTTTTACAATATTTACTTTTTGGTCTCAGTAAAACAGCTGTATCCAGACATCTTGTCTTAAGTTAGAGCAAAGATTTCCTCATACTTTTACAAATTTGGCCTCTAGAGAGTCCATTCCTCAGCTCCTACTGCAGACACAACCCATAAACCAGGACAGTGCCACCGCATCATCATGCAGGATTTACTAAGCTGGGCTGGTTATGTAACGGCGTACCCGTCCTCAGAGAGACCGACAGGCAAGCAGCTTCTATGCTGACGAGGTGGAACTAGTTGAGGAGGCACAAGAACGGTACAACGTGTGAAAGAACGAAGAGCATACGGCCGAACCAGGCAAGAGGAGAACCAATAAGATGACACAAAAAAAAACAACGCAACGTGCAGTGAGACAAATAAAACAGCCTGAAGAATCAAGGAAGGTGGGATAAACCGTATTGTGGCACAACTATTCATCTGTGCCTGTAGCAGTCAAAATACTGCAGTGTGTGCTTGCTTTCTAAGCCTAATGTGACATTCACTAAACTCTGCAGGATTAGCAGCTTCAGTGCATAAAAACACTGATACCTGACTTTTAGAGTGCAGAAAAAACAAAAAAAACATAACGTCTGGGAAAAGCGTGGATGCAGAAACACACTAGCTGAGCTCTGTTGTCTGGAAAGACTGCAGTGGTAATGACTCATGACTCCAGACAGACAGGTGAAGGGTTAAGGCAACACAGCGGTTTCTAAGCAGCCAATCTGTTACATCCAAGCGATGCGTCTGCTGTGGGACGGCTATGAGTTTATCTTTGCTCATGTGATGTTCTGCAGAGGTTATTATGATGCTAACATGAAATGATAAGTTTCTGTATGACTGAACTGTCCTGTTGCAAAGTGGCTGTTTGTTTTTAACATGCAATACTTTGTTGTTTTTATTACACAGAATATTATAGGATACTTTTTAGATATTTTGTGAAAATATTGTAGAGATGACCTAATTGCAGCTATGCTATTTTATGGGCAGATCTCTACAAATCTACAAGTCTACAGAAACAATGAATAACTGATGGTTTAGTGTGTGTTTAAGTGTTTTGGCCACTTTTCCAGAGCACACATTTTTGAGCTGAGGCAGTGATGTTGGGGCCCACTCCAACACCATTTCTGTATTATCAAATCTTGCTCAAATCACTTGGGTATAGTTTCTAAATAAGCTTGAAGTGTCGCCACTGAAGTCGTTTGTTACTGTTGGGTGTGGATATGTGCGGGTCATGAACCCCTTAGCTGGGATTATTGCTGCATTGATGTTTGCATTGACACACACTTGAGACTGACTCAAGTAAACAGATATTTAGTTTTCTAAAACTTATCAATAAAGCTTTAAATACTTAGAGTTAAAGCCTTAAATGATGTTACATCTCATCCTCTATCTGGTTATTATCATGGTTGACTAAGGTGATATTTTATACCTGCATTTTACCAGAACTGCACCGTTTCATCCTTCCTCTTTGCTGCTGTTCTCCAGCCCGTTTAGGCCAAGAAATCATTTGCTGGTGCAGCTAAAAGTGGCTCTGTGATAGACACCATGTTGTTATTTGAAGTTTGCAATTCCAGGCTGTTACTCAAGCGGTAACATTTTTCAGGGACCCTTCAAGGAATGCTGTCTGTTGTCAATGAAATCGCTTCATATTACCTGAAGTGGTTATGAAAAATGGGGGAGAGGATGAGCTAATTTAGATGAAGCTGGGGGTGAAGAACTGGTTCTGGGCAGGCTAGAACACTTACAAACCAATCAGAATCAGTTTGAAAGTCTTAACCTTCTAACAGAAGCAGTACTAAGAGTGGAACCTAAGCTGACTTGCTGCCTTCAGAACAAACAGAGATTTTGTCAACCCTGCAGAGTAACCCTGCTGCTGCTGCTGCAGTCAACGCTGCCTAGCTCAGCTAATGTCTTCCAAAGCACCCCAGCAGGCTAAAGCCCAATTAACATAATAAGACTGATGCAGGTCATTCAATCAAATCTGGGAAGTATCTAATTTACTATCCAGAGGTTTTAACCTCAATATTCTTTGCTTGAGAAAATTCCCTAATGTATGTTCTCTCAGCAAAGAGGATTCAGCTCTCATTAGGCTGATCTGGTGGTGAAAGTGAGTTTATTCAGGCCAGGAGGCTGAAATACCTAAAACGCCAAGGGTTTGTCATGTGAGTCCTGCTACATTGACGGAAATCATGTCTGATTGCTGCTCGACACAAAATCATAATAGTGTTTTACTCACAGGTAGGAGGAGCACAAGAAAATTATTGTAAACAGAAAATCAATGTTTATGATCACATTAGAAGTGGGAGGAGACTCAACCACATTCAGTTATGGTACTCTGCATTTTACACGAAGATGGAAGGAAGGAAGGAACCTCTGCACTTACTGTATGAGCTGCAGAGCAACTGAAACACTTTCATAGATGAACGTGTTGCTGTTAATAGAAACATGGATTGAATGTGTCCTGTCAAAACACATCTTTAATAAGGACAGGCCCTAAAAACATGGTGACATTAAGATCCCAAGCTTTACTTTAATCATGGAGGCCAGACTCATTTAAAAGGTTAGCGTAAGATTTTGTTTTCCATAAAAGTGCATTTATTAGAAGAATGATAATTTTTTTAACACTTTATTTGACATTAAATTAGTATTTTGGAAGTATATATGCAGTCAGATTAGAGTCATTTTGAATATGATCAGAATAAAATCTTGAGAATAACAACTTTGAAGGTTTGAAACAAATATTTAATTGAGCTCAGATTTCTCTTTATTAAAATGTGTTTTAATGGCTGAGATCTTATATTCTGATTTTAAAAGCCATTTTTCTCATTAGCTGTAGATCAAAAATCCTCATAGATCACAGAAACAAATGCTTTCAAACATCCACCGTTTTTTTAATTAAGCCATGTCATCAGCTTCACCAAGTGATTGTGTTCCTTAAATAAAAGTACTTTATACATTTTTTTCATATTCATATATCAAATCTCAAAATTAGCCAATTTGTTTTCAGAGTAACTATTTTTCAGGATTAATTAGAAAATAAAATGGAAACTCAACATAAACTATTTATAGAGAAATTTCAAAGGGAACCATAAAAATATTATTAGGCGATGAAAAATCCAATTTATTAAAGGTTCTATAAGTGTCTCTCTGAGATTAAAATGCAGATTCAAGTGTATAATCTGGATTTCTTTTACTAAACGGAGGGACCTGCTAGAAAGAGAGAAAAGACAGAGAGAGAAAGTTTTTAGGTGTTTTTGCTGGTTGGCTGCCGTCATCCTCCCCTCTATGTGGACAAATCAACCATTCCATGCAGCAGAAAGACATCCCCACAGCATTATTTGACACCACCGTGCTTCACAGTAGGGATTGTGTTAGTGTTTCCTGTTCTGATGTACTCTGTTAATGGTGAGATCGTAGACAGGCAGCAAGTCTAAAACATTTTAAATCAACTTAACTCGGCAAAGGTGGTTTCAAAACTATAATCTGTTTAAAAAGTTAAGCGCTGTGACAACTTTTCTAATGTGTTATATTTCTAAAACAACCTCTACGTATAATTTCTTACGTTTTTACTCCACGACCAACCAAATGTTAGAAAAACGACAAACTAACTTCTCAACATCAAATTATACATAAACTCTTGGGTAAATACAGTAAATTTGATGACTGTATGATTTATGCTGACAGACATATTTCAGAGTTTTTGAACCTTGCAGCCTGAGTTTAGATTGCATATTCTTCCTGTGCATGTGTGGGATTTTCCAGGTACTCCAGCTTCTTCCAACAGTCTCAAACCTTTGCTGTAATGCCTGTTTCTGACAGCAATATTTGGAAATAATCAGCTGTTTTTAAAATCCTCTGAAACTGTTACCTTACAGTAACATTTTGAAGTAACCTAAGTTTGGTCCTGCAGGGTGTCGTTTACAGACCTACGGCAGGAGCAATATACCAAACACATTTCACTGGTGTCCGATGGGAAGTCTTGTAAAACCACTTGAGACCAAGTATGGGTTCAGTGAAAACAAACATGGCCGACTTGCAAGAGGCAAAGACAATTTTTTAGACTTTTTTACAGAGAAAAAAAAGAATAAAAGTTGTCTGAAATATCCACTGGACTTTTTTGTGCCTGTTGGATTCTGCTCAGTGTTTCCATCATCTCTCTTTCTGATTGGCATCAGGCTGCAGGCTCATTTGTCCTAAATGAACACCCCACAACATATCAGGTTTAGACAATCCAACATGTTCAATTTTCACAAATTGTAAATGCTGTTCTTTAAGCATCCTTCGGAGCAGACTACATCACTCCAAACACACCAGGCATGACAGGAATATCAAATAAGACTATCCTCAGATCTATCAGCATCCTTTAGAGTGTAAGATGGGAAGAATCGCCAAAATAAAAGTCTTCCTGTATGAACCAGGCTAAGGGTTCCCAGGTCACTCTGAATTTCCAGTATATGTGTTTTCATACATTGTTGAATGTCCTCTGTTTCTCTGTGTTTCCATATAATTACAAAGCTTTGGCTACAGATGTTATGTTGTTTAAATATCTGCTGCTCCTAAACTCATTTGTCCTCAATTAATAAAATAGCGTAACCAGTTCCAACTGAATGTAGCATTTAGCATTGCTTCCAGACCTTAAAGCATTCAGATGGAAAAGCCCAGAGCATGTTCCCTGCTGAGAGCAACCGTCCAGTTAAATGGTGTAATTTGCATCACAACCAACAGTCCAAAAGCTACAAGCTCAGCATCCAAGGGAAAGAAATGGGGAATATTTACAACTGAAAGTCCTGTGAAAATGCTTAGTCATGTTACACGGCGTATAACTGTCTACTTTTATATCATTGATAGAAATATGGGAGGATTTGATTCCTCCCTCCATGTGTGTATCTTACCAAACACCATGCTGTGACAATGACTGCCAAGTCACCATGGAGACGGTAAGTCCGACACTCGTGTGTGGAACGTGAGCAGAAGGAGAGCTACAAGCTCTATCAGCTTCTATCTCCTCACTCTTGTTCTGCAACTGGACTTGAAACAGTTCAGGATGTATAATCCAGAACTGCCGCTAGAACGTCAGTCTGATTATTATATCATTAAAGAAACAAACCCTAAGCTTTAAGAAAAATCACAAAAAGAAATCAAAATATGATTGCAATGAGCAACGAGCTGTAAGTGCGGAGAATTAAAAATAATAATCAAGATTAGACTTTAAATTTCATCAACATCCCCACCATTTCAGTCTGGAATAGATTTTACACCTTGAGTATATTAAATTCCTGTTTTTTTAGACCCCTAATCACTAGCCGTGGATCAAAACCAGAACAGCTACAAAGAACCGTATATTACAGCCACAAGATGCAGTTTGACCACAACATTCTTGACCCTAAGGATGCTATGTTCATGTTACTGTGAAAACTGGGACATTTGTGTGAAACAGAACTTTAGTTATGTCTCCCCACGTTCAGAAATAAAAGCATTTCAATCAGACATAGTCACTGGTTGGAGTAAAATAATTAGGATTTGCTGAGATATCTTAAATCTACATTCAAATGTAAACTAAAGATTTGTTAGCAGTAGTGTTGGTAACATCACTTTATCGTTTAGAAACTGGACCTATTCTGTCCTCTGCTGCCTCTGAGCGTGGTCAGGACTTTTTTTGAAGCTTAAATTGAGCTCCCAGAAATGGTTCAAAAATGAAAGAAAAAAGAGATTATAGAAAACCAACTGGACAGATTGGGACCAATCCAGGCGGATGTGGCTAAAACCAGATGGGTGTTACTGAGCGTCCGTGCCCCTGCTCATAAAAGAATCATGATAAAGAAACGCCTCCATCCTACAAAGGTACTGCCTTAAAAATGTCAAACTTCCTGAGTGGACAAGCCAAATATCTTCTAGACAACAGTTGTTACGTTCAGAGGAAAAAAGTGTGGAGTGGTGAGAAGAAGCGGCACAGAACATCGATCATACAGGGGAAGCCTTATTTGTTAGGACGGTTTTACCTCCAATGGTACAATTCCAAAAAGACAAATATTCATCCAGATTTATATGACTAATATTAATGGAAATTTTCATTTTTCGAGTTCTCCTCAATTTTTTTATTAAACTAAGTGGCAACTGAAGAACCTACAGGAGATTTGGTTTGGTAGTTTCTAGTCCACATAGTCTGGATGGATGATACAATAAAAAACTGCAGACATTTAAAATAAAAATAAAGATATGAATTGGAGTTGTTTTGATATTTAATCAGAGTAAAATATGTCATAAAATTCTCTTTGGTTTTGGTTTGGGTCACTTTTTTCTTTACTATAATTGCATAAGAAAACATAATGTTCCAAAACAGCAGCGTTAAGCGAAGGGCTCAGTTTGATTATGGGTGTGCTCAACAATGTTAGGTAGCACAATTAAGCCTCGTTTCCACAAGGTTGTATTCTACATCATTTTGTCTCTTTCCATTCTAAGATTGACCCATTAAACCGACCCATGCTGCACCATTGCTGAGGTGCTTTGAGTTGTAGGTCCATAGGACAATTGGAAGGTTAAAATCCTAAAACACAGTCTGTTGATCGAAGGACAGAAAAACATCACTTGAGATCTACAAGTACGTCACGTTTGACGTCGCACTTGTACGACACAACGTTAGCTGTTTGTGTTTAACCCCAACGGCCCAATGGGAGTCCAACTGGCACAGAAAACACCTTCTGAATACGCTAGAAATCAAACAAACGCACTTTCTGCTGGGAATCAGGTGTAAAACTGCGCTGTGTTTGCTTCTTCTCTGTTTGTCTTGTACCAATAGGAATGTACTGTAACACGCACGCACGCACGCACGCACACACACACACACACACACACACACACACACACACACACACACACACACACACACACACACAAACAAATGTAAAGATATTGGCTTGAACAGAATTTCATTCTGGTTTCTAGGTTTTTCTTTGAAGTTTGTGTACCACTACATATTTTTTTAGGACTTTCAAATGCAATTATTTGATCGTGCATAAAAAGTATGGATGTATTGTTGACAAACTAATGATACTGATTTTGCACTTTTACCAGAAACATTCTTTAATGATCTTGCATATAAAAACATAGTAAATTAATTCACCAACAAAGAGTTCCTCCTGCTGCTGGGATGTGTTTAAAGGCTAGTGACCCTAACCCTAAGGCTCCTAAGAGCCTCTCTAGTTTGTCAGATGGAACAGAATCCCAGAAAACAACAACAACAACAAACAAACAAACAAACCAAAATAAAATTAAAAAACGAAATAGAAAAACCTAGAAATGGTGCAAGGTCAAACTGCAGCAACACCTGTCACGACTCTGCTAGAAGCAAACATGGACGACTCTGGCAGCTCTGTCCCAGACCTCAGTCCCGCAGGAAACCACACGCACACCTCACAGGAATCACTGCTTTCATGCAGCGAGTTTGCTGCATGATGAGGGCTGGAAAGAGTTGAGCTGAATCAGACGCGCAGCAGGAGCAAAACAACATCTGCTTTGCCTGCGCAGCAGCGCAGTGCGCAGCAGCATCCATCCGTCCGTGTATGCATCCATCCCATCCATCAGCTGCAGCAGGACGCAAAGCATCCTGGCCTCAAACTCATCAGATTCACTGAGATCCACACGTTTCCTGCACCATCACTGCATGCATCATGTCGGCTTAGACCACAGCAGGAATCATCTCTGCCGCAGAGAGCAGAGGCTCAGATCTCTTACCTGCTCCTTATGTCTGACTCGCAGTTTTATCTCTTTCATTTATCTCTTTGTTTTAAAGCATCCATGTATTCTGCTTTCATCATCTGCGGCCAGAAGCTCCCCGGTCTCTGCTGAGAGGGAGGAGAGGGAGGAGAGGGAGGAGAGGGAGGAGAGGGAGGGGCTGGTCCAGGAGGGATGCGGGAGGAGAGCTGGAAGGACGGAAGGAAGAAGGGAAGGATACAGGAGGAGGAGAGGAGGAAGCATCTGCGTCACTTTACACAACCAACAGAAGATGCACAACCTAATGAAATGTACAATAAAAATAATAATGATAAAACAAAACTTAACTTGATAACATGCATAGATCAGCTGCAAGGAATTAAAGCAGATCATTTCCTACTGGCTGGTAAGAACAACAGTCCAGCATCTCTACTGCCATCTACTGGCGGAGCTGCACATCTGCTTTCAACAAAATTAGATTATTGATAAACCACAATTACATGACTAAAGCAAATTCACAATAACTTAGTGAGAAGGAAAATAAGTTCTGGTTTTGATTCTAAAGGAAAAGGTTTAGGTGAGTTGACTGCTTGTTAAGTACAAGGACAAACAAACCATTGTTTCTACTTCAAATAATATTCAAATTATGAATTAAAACTTCCTTTAATTGCTGTCAAAGTAACTGGGTGAAGCAGTTAAACTGTCTCAAATATTTGAATAGGCTGAACTTAAATATGTTTGTTTTGTTTCTTCTTGAAAAATTGAGCTAAACAACCACATACTTGGTTATTTTCAAATAAAGTTCCTTACATATAATCTAATCTACAGGTTTTAAGTGTTCATTGCACATAAAATCAGTTCCAGTTAGAAGTGATAATTCTTAAATGCTTAATGAGAGTTTAAATAAGAAAGTGTTTTATTGATCAAAGTTATATTTACACTAAGGTATTCATCCATCCATATTCAAAATGAATATTTAATTCACAAACTCAACCTACAAATGAAATATGTAGCTAAAATTAAATATTTAATTTGCTAGCAAAATATTTAGGTTAAGTTAAGCACTTAGTTACAAAGTGAACTTTTTTATATGGAAATAGTTTTATTTGTATGCTAAAAATTTATACTTGTATGAAAAACATGGTGAGAATCAGACTTAAAAAACATTAAACCCCATTTTATTTCTTATGACAGACAAAACAAGCTAAAACACTTCCTTAACAATAAATAGTTGTAAGGATTATATTAAATTTATAGAAGTCTACTTCTATAATATATTTGTATCTAATTCGAACTGAAAATAGTTTAGATACTGTTTTTTTATTCTATAAAAAAGGCTTAATTATCTTATGGAATTAAGTTAGCCAATGAATTTCCCTCATGTCTGCAGCATGGAAACTTGACTGCATTCTCCAAATGTGACTTTTGATCTGTGTGAATTTGGTCTCCACCTGCTTTCTTGGCCGGTTCTGATTAAACCAACTTTATTTCCATGAGAAGAAACCCACACACAACTACATGTACTTTAGATCGTTTCATCATGCAGTTTATTTCCTGCGGTTTAGTGGTTGCACTTTCCTTCGCATGATAGATGGAATTATCAGAGCTGTTAAACTTTAAGGACTATACTTATCATCAAAGTTCTGGAAAGCATGCCGGACTGTGACAGGGATCCTTAATACATTTTTTAATTAGCACAAATAAAACTTAATACATGAAAAAAGATACTCAGCAGGGAAAAGAGTAATACTATTAATTTGCTGATTATTTTGGTTTCTCCACCTGCAATGAGGAGAGAGGTCAGTAACCTCAGCCAACGACAAAGAAATTCAACAAAGGAAGAAAACAAAATGATGAATTCATGAAATCACATTGTATTATTTCTGAAGGATAGATTTGTTTGATACAAACATACTTTTTTTTTTAGATCTAACAGGTTGTGGCGATGTTGTTGGGCAACAGGTAATGTCATGGGATTAAAACAAATATTATGTCCTCCACTACAATAGCTACTCTCATAAATGTGAAATTCTGTTTCAATATTATTGCCTATAAACATTAAATTGTAGTGTTAAAATACAGGAAAGTGATAAAAAGTTGGACTGTGGAGTAAAATAAATATTTTTGCAGTTCTATAAATCAAAAGAAACTCTAAACCAATGTTTTCAGCCTTGATAAAGTTTGGTTGCTGACGGATGAAGATAAAACTGAATGTTGCTCCTGTATGTTTATCTCTGATTGTGAAAATGTAAATTGATTAAGATAATTAAACAATTATTTAAAGTCCCTTTACAATAGCTGCACTCAGTTTCTAGTACTTGTAAAGCAGCGTCTTCAACAGCAGAGGTCACTTTATCATCGCCATTCTAATGTGGGTAAACTGCACACCAGCAATGACGTTTATGTAAAGCGAGAGATGAAGTTGTCTATTAGCAAGTGTTTATACAGGGACAAGTTATATTTATCAGGTAGGCATAAGTTTGAATCTTTTAACTCTCCCTGACAGAAGAATTATGAGAACAACCAAGCAAATGCCTCCAGGATAGATGTAGCCTACAGCCTTTCATTAAAGTATCATAGCTACATATTTTAATGCATGTTTTTAAATAAAGTCTTAAGCCTATTCTTGAAAGTAAAAAACTACTAATCAGTATTTTTTGTTTATAAAAAAAGATCCATCAACATGAATTGATTACGGACACAAAATCAAGATTAAGAAATTCTTAAATTACAAACAGTTCATGAGTAGAACTGCTTTATGATACCAGAAGGCAATCAATAATAGAGGTTTTTCTGCCTGCAACATTACTATTTTGACACCGGAGTCTGAATCAAACTGGGAAAGTACAACTGACCTTTATTATACAAAATTAAAGATGGTTCTAACCTTATTCTATGACTCTTGTCCTGATACCACCAATCCACAACAGGCGTCACTTTAATGTGCTTTGCAACATATACAGGCCTTTACTTTGTCTAATATTTAAGTTATGATAAAAAACATTAAGCATTCCAAAAAACTACAAACAAACAATCAAGAAATCTTTCAGTGGAACCACAGAGGAGCCTGATACCTGACTGCTCTGCTTGCTATTCTACTAAGACTCAATGCAATAACTTACGTGCTTCTAATCCCCACCCAAACTTTAAAGCGCAAAGATTCAATCATAAAATAATCATTACATTCCTTGAGCTAATCAAAGAATTGTGGCAGCAAATCCAACTCGAGCTGGCATGACAACTGGCTCCAAGCCAATCAAGCATCCTGAAACAATGAAATGAGGTTAATATGAACAACATCAACAGTGTTTCCTGGTAAGGAGGCTGCACAGTGTTAATTAATGACCATAATAAACTGCAGATGATCTCATGAGTCATTCCAATATCCTAAGAAGGCTAAAGACAAAGTGGGAAATGACAGTTTCAAGTTATTAATCAGATCAGAGATCAGTGAAATGACTTTTTAAAAAAGTCAACACAGATGTGCAGAGCTGAGGGCGAGCAAACACAGCAGATGACTGACTGTCGTCACAAGCAGTTGAGCCGCTCACAGGAAATGTAATTGTACTTTGGACAAAAAAAGCAAATCATCTCCTCCTTTACAATAACAAAGCCTGATAAAAGTTAAGGGGAATGTTGACTTAGGAAAAAGTTTATGTAGAACAGCAGACGACTTTATGTTTTAATCTTGCTGGAATATTTGTGAATCAACAGAATCATGAAAACCAAAGAACACAGACAGGTAAGGGAGAACTTTGTTTGACAGTGAAACTACAATGCAATCCATGGAAGAGTGCAAGCATGCATGCTCAGTATGAGGGATTGCTGTAAAGTCAAC
>JAVLVB010000645.1:164357-187594 GCA_032876305.1 Orestias chungarensis
CACATCTAGAGTGTGTCCTCTGTTGTGTGTAGGCTTGTTCACATGCTGAGTTAGACCAAACATCTCAAGGACAGCAGTGAGTTCTTTACATTGTTTACCTTGGGCTGCATCCATGTGCACAATCAGGTCCCCTGTTATGACCAAACAGTCAAAATTAGTGCATAGTGGAGGGGTTTATTGTCCCATAATATGGCACAACCCCCCCCCCCCCTCTGGTTTTGACGTGTTTCAGATAAAAAATTGAAGTGAGGTGGACTAGCTTTTTTCCCCCCATGCTACAAGTACTCTGAATAAGACCTCCAAAAGTATAAAAAACAAAACAAAACATTGCTTTACACCTTACACAAAAATCATATGAATTTCCAACTTATATCATTCACACGTATAAAACCAGAAGTACACATGTGGAATTGTAATGTGGTAAGAAGAAAAAACAAACAACGAAACACAACAAACAAAAAAACAAAACATGTTTCCCATGTTTTCAAATCGGATTCAGATATTTCCTGAGATGCAAAATGAATTCCATATTTCCACATATAAAAAATATGTGACCAATAGTGAGAAAGGTGTGACATGTGCAACAAGTTCTTTCAGAACATGAGACAAAAGAACTAAAACAAATATAGAGGATGAGACCCACATGTCAGAAATGGGAATTTTGTGTAAATTTTGTGAAAACAGGAATTGCATATATCTATAAAAATGCTCCAATTCCCCTAATATACATGGCTAATTTCATGGGATTAAAATCACTTATTCAATGAAACATGATTTTATATAAGATCTGTCACAGCAATGAGATACTAATAGATTCATCAACATCCCATTAAAGCATATTTTTGCAAAGGGTGGAGATTTTATTGGCCATCTAAAAACAGTACAAAGTAACTAGAATGTGGAAGTTTGGATGTGTTATCTATGGTATATTTTAGAGCTACACTAGTTTTCTGTGGAGTCACACAATCAATCAGAAGAAGTTGGAAGGAAAGTTTCTTAAGTGATTCTGAGTCAGACTGTGGGTGTTAAATATAGGTAACTTGAGACAAAAAGAGACCTGGCTTTACGTTAAAGCACCAAGTGATGCAATATTTTCACAGAGACGTTTTGCTGTTAGAGTCAGACTGAGGGTTGCTTAACCAGTGAGCTCTAGATAATGCTGCTCTGTATAACTACTACTGCGACTGCTTCTTTTGAACTTTAGGGATGTTGATGTTATTTTATCATATGTGACTATGGTTCAGTCAACATTTAGACTGTTTACAGATTGAAAAAATTTAGATTCCAAGCTTTCCAGTGGTGTCACACATATCAAGCAGAAGTGGAAGAAATAGGAAATACTTCTTTAAACAATTTTGTCGGGATTGGATCCAACATACAAGTTGAAGGCTTAGATGAAGAAAATATTTTTGAAAAGCTTAGAAGGCTCAACTGGAACAAAACACTTCAAACAGAGATCAGGCTCCAGAGACACATTCAGTACCTCATTGCTTACTGAAGTAGTAGTTATGTTTGGTAGGAGGCAATCAATTTTAGTTTTAATAGATACAATTTTATCAATAAAGAATTCCATAAAGTCATTACAGCTAAGAGTTGGAGGAATGGATGATATAACAGAGTTTTCATTTATCGTAAGTTTAGCAACTGTATTAAAAAGAAACCTAGGATTTTTCTTATTCTCCTCTATTAGTAAAGTAAAATATGCAGATCTAGCTTGGCGCAGGGTCCTTTTTTACAGAAGCACGCTGTTTTTCCAGGATAAATAGGACTCCTCTAAAACTGAAAACCGCCATTTCTTCTCCAATTTCCTGTTTTTTTTCCTTCAAGGTACGAAGTTCTGAATTAAACCAAGGGGCCAACCTCCTATGAGTAATCACTTTCCTTTTTATGGGGGCTACGTTGTCTAATGTTGTACGCAATGAGGACGTAATACTATGAACAACCGCATCAATCTGTGGCGGGCATGAAATTAATCTGTTGCCCTCCACTGCGTTTCTCTGAAATACTGAAGAAATTTGAGGTGGAATGGATACTTTGAAGGCTGTAACAGCATTGTCCGATAGACACCTACTATAAAGACATTTTCTTTCAGATTTTAAGTACTCTGTGAAAAAGAACTCAAAAGTTATCAAAAAATGGTCAGAAAGGAGAGGGTTATGAGGCAGCACTATAACTTTTTCACACTCAATGCCATAAGTCAGCACAAGGTCTAAAGTGTGACCAAAAGAGTGAGTAGGTGTTTGGATTTTTTGAGTGAAGCCAATTGAGTCTAAAGTGGCAGTAAAGGCTACATTTAGACTGTCATTTTGGGTGTCAACATGAATGTTAAAATCTCCCACTATAATGATTTTATCAGTGTTTAACACTATTTCAGATAAAAAATCTGAGATCTGATCTATAAATACAGAGTAAGGACCTGGCGGACGATACAAAATAACAACAGAAGTGGTTTAATTATTTTAGAGGTTGGATGCGGAAGGCTAAGGGTTAAATGTTCAAAAGAACTATAATTATTAGTTGGCCTGGGATTAATTAATAAACCTGATTGAAAAATGCATCCTACTCCTCCACCTCTCCCAGTACTTCGAGGAATGTGAAAGTTTGAATAATTAGAGGGAGTTGATTGGTTGATACTAACATAATCCTCATGTTGCAGCCAGGTTTCTCTGAGACAAAGCAAATCAATTTGATTATCAAGAATTAAATCATTAACTAATACGGACTTTGAGTTGAAAGATCTGATGTTCAATAAGCCACACTTAATAGTTGTACATTTTTGTTTCATCTGAGTTGTTTTTATCTTTATGAGCTTTTCAGGATTAGGTCTTTTTAGATTGAGTTTTAATCTATTTGGTTTTGGCCGTGGGCCAGACACCGTCTCAATGTGATGTGTTTTAAAACATATTTTGTCATCTGTACCTAATTTCAAAAAACAAAATTAATGTATTGCTCCCAAGTTGGTAATGTTTTTTTTTTTCCGTAATTCATTCAGTAGGGAGTCAGAACAGGGTAGAACATTTCTCTTATTTTTTCTCTCAAGAAGTGTTAAATTGTGCTTTTCCATGGTTTAAATCAACTGGACATCAAGCAAAATGACCAATTATGACGCTACAAATGACAGTGGCTCGGGTGTTAGGACTTAGTCCTGTAACCAGTGATGTGCTGGTTTGATCAATGCTTGTCTCAATTTTTATGTCCTTGGAACCTGTCGTGACTGCTGCTGTTGGTCAGAGGAGACGATGGTGAAAGGAAAGCTTTATCTACAATGTAGCTGACCACCATAATTGTGTGAATGACTAAATGTAATATGAAGTGCATTTGGGACACTTTCTGGCCTATAAAGTGAAGGCCATGTACCATAAGTCAACACATGAACCAGATTGAGTTTAACAGTCATATCAGACCCCCTTTTCCATTCCTAATCAGATTTAATCCTTGAAGTGTTAAGATTCTGCTAAATACTGAAGAATGGGACAGATACAGAGACAGGTACCCACTGGCTAGGTAAGAAGGCCGTCATTGGCTACATTCACACAGCAGTTAATGCAAAAATAGTTTTTTTCCCTAAACATAATTACAAACATGAGGCATGTGTCATAATTTTCCTCAAGAAGAAGCCAGATATAGTAAATCTACAATTAAACAATGGTCAAAGTGTTGAAGTCCTCCTTGAATTCCCCAGATTGGTTGATCTCAGGGCAGCATTTTCAGGCGTCTTGCAATGTTCAATAATAACTCAATTTCCACACTTTTTATGAATCATCTGAGTCCTTCTGCAAAAGGGAGAGCTGAGACCGCCTGTGCAATGGTTCCCGCAGGTCTGAGTTCTTCCCCTCGCATCAGGCTGTTTTATTAAAAATTAGGGAGTATACAGAGTCAGATAAACATTAACATTTGATTTACACAAACTGTTTCAGAAACCATTGTTCCCGCGCCTCGCTGGCCTTGATTAATCTGCACAAAGAGAAAAGGGACTGAAGTTTCGCTCCCTGGTATCACATACTTTAACTGAAAGTTTTAACGGCTGGGAACCGACTGATGGTCTCTTTCCCATGATACCTTCATCCAGCTTCCAGAGAGAATAAACAGGCCTTATCAGAAAATTTATACCTCTTCTTATATGCACAAACTTCTAGTATTAAAAGAAACATGAATACCTTTTATTATATGCAAACACTTGTAGTATTAAAAGAAACATGAATATATAAAAGAAACATGAATATAAATAATTACTATTCCACAAAAGCAACTTTACTTTTGTTTGTCAAAACCTTTCAAATTACGATCAGCTCCAATTCAAGACAGCGGTATCAGTCGGTAAATCCGTAAACATCATGTCTGATGGTGGTGATGTCATGCGAGGGTAAATATAACTCGAGCATTCGAGTCATATTCACGAGTCATATTTTCCTTCGCGCAAATCCACCTCGAGTGGATTTGCATGAAGGAAAATAATAGTTTATTCAATGGATATAACTGAACAGAAAACGAACTGAGGCCGAAAGTAACACGCACAGAAAGTGAAACAAACCAAGGATAAACGCGGGACAAGGTATATTAAAAATAACAAAGGAATAGATTAAACAACCAGTGGATGAATGCGGGCAGAGAAAATAAAAGACAATAAAGAACAAAGTAATAAACAATGACAACGAGGGCCGCGAGAGAAACCAGAAGCTACGGGTAATCTAAACACTAAGAAAATAACTGAGACGGGGAACGGAGGAGAACGATGAAGGAGCATGACCCAGCACAGAAAACCAACAAGCAGGGGAACTTACTGTGAGAGATGAGGACAAGCAGGAGAGGGAGCTAAGAGATAAGGTAACGGACGATCCAACGGTGAGTGGATGAATGAAAGTACTGAGGAGCAGGAGGTGGAGTGGTGGAGAAGATGATAAGATAATTAGAGGCAGATGTGAATGAATGATGATGATGATGATGGAGCTGAAGGAAAACACAGAAAGAAAGAGACACAGAGCTGGGGGAACTGGAGAACACAGAAAAGAACAAAAATTAGATGATGAAATTAGACTACAAATTAATTTAATTAGTAGTATGAAGGATCTCAAAATAAAAGATTTCGGCAAAAATGTCTAAACTGAGTATTTATACCTGCTGTGTAGACATGGCCTTTGCGTGATCAGCGAGTTTTAGATATATGTGTGACAGATCTCATGCATGCAAAGTGAAATGATCTACACAGACAGGCTCTCGCGGGTATTTAAAACCAAGACGTACCAGAAAAGTGCTTAAAACAACATAGTTATGTACAGTGAGGTGGTAAATTACAATTGCCTTCACAGCACAAAGGCTGTGAGTGGATCTAGGAATAGTCTTTAATAAAACAACATAAATAACTTCTGACTCTTTCTCCTGTCTCGGGTCTGTGTGTTATAGCAGTTGCAGAAACCTTGCCTCAGTGCTTTGCAAACAGTTTTGAAAGCCAAGACCATTAATTTATATCATTATGATAGTTTACATTGAGTTTTGATCAGAAAGTCACACTTTGACTCTTAGACTGAGGGCATTTTCTTACTCAAGTAAATGGTTTTGTTGCAGATCTTCTGATTACTGTAAACTTATACCAGATAGCTATAATACTTGTTAACTTCATGGTTATGAAAATCGGTGGAAAATTACCTTGCTTTTCTGGTCCCACAATCTATGTGTGGACTCTGAGCTAGATTAACATGACCAAAGCTGAGTATAAAGTCCTCTAAGAAACATGAAAATGGCATGTGGGCAATAGAAAAGAGGCTATAATGGCATCCACCTACCTGAGAGGCTTTCCTTTTTGTAGGCCGATTATTTATGATATCCAGGTGGCAAAATCTGGAACAACTGGACAAAATCCCAGCAAACACTTTATACTTAGTCCCCCACACCTACATATTATCCCTGAATAATGTTAAGGGATTGGAAGGGTAATTTTGTTGAGAAGACCTGAATGGGGCTCAGAATGTTGCAGACTCTGCTCCAGTAATGAGCATGAATTTTTTAGACAAATGAAAAAGTGTAGACAATAATTAATCTATATTTGGTCCATGGGGATTTTGCTGGTACAGTAATAAAGGGGGGTTAGTGTGGGGGTGAGCTAAGATTTCTGCTGGACCTGCAGTTGTCCTCGTGTGAGGATTTAGTGGATCTTACTGGGTCGATGGTACTGTCATGTTTTGTAGTACTTTGGACACACATGCAGACTCTCACATGAGTAAAATGTTTTTTACAGTGATTCTAAATATTAACTTTAGGAATATTATGCAATTCTGGAACATAAATTGCCTGGAGCTGACAGGGGGGTCTGTGAGACAGAGGCTATGGGAAGAAGTGTTTCTGTAGCGTGATTCCAATCCCAAAATTTTTTTTTAGCCTGACCAAGTAAGTGGGACCATTAAGTGACAATTGACTGCGCTGCCTATTTAGACTCCAGCGACTGATTGCGGGAATCAGCCTGCTCAACTCTTATCTGAGTAGAGAGCACACACACATACAAAACCTAGATCCTAAAGAAGATTGTCACAAGTGTGCATACGTTGGGTTTATAATGGCTTTCTTGTCATTACCACCAATGAAGAAAGGTATTTTCTGTTTTTAGCAGCTCCATTTACAAGCAGTTGTTCAGGCAACAGGCAATGTTAATAATGATATTGCAGGAGTTTCCCTATTAGCTCGGAAACTCCTGCAATCCTGTGTGTGAGTAAAAATATCACTTAACCCAAAGGATTGGTGCATGCAAAGACGCCAGAAATAACACTTGGAAATCTAATTGCAAATGTATCTGTAGCAGCTTGTGTGAGGCACAATTACCTGTATGTGTGTGAGAGAGAGATAGAAAAAGAGAATTTGAAAGGTCAGATGGGTGTTGGTATATTGTTACAGTGAACACAAAAGCAGAAAAATCAATCTAGGCTCTAATGCATCCCAGAGGAACATTCTGTCTAAATAGCAATTTAGCAAAAAAAACCTTTCTGTTGTTACAATACAGTTTAACCTTCCCCATCTAAATAGCACATTAAACTTTTGCAACATAACTCTAATTTTAGCATATCCAATAGATAAATATCTAATTAGCTGTCATAGACAAGCACTGACATTTTATTTAAAGATAGTAGAGAGAAGGCAAATAACTACCCATACAGAAAAATACTATGAACATGTAAAAAAATCAAATGCAAACACCAGGCACCATATGTGAAGTAATGTGAGTCACACAAAAAACAGCATTTACACATGTAGATTCTGAATATGGTAAAAAGGAGAGAAAGTGATATCCATGGTTTGACATATATCCAAAACTCCAAAAATGTAGAAAAAGTTAGCTTTTGCAAATGTTTAACATTTCACTTTTACTATTACATTTATTAATATACCAGTTTAAGACCATTGTGAATAACATTATAGACAAAAAACGTTTGTATTACAAATAGTCTGATACGTTTCAGTGGTAATTTGGAGGACACAGTTAAACACTGTGTCTGCTTCATACATCATTTATGGAGCTTTGACAGCAGTAATAACAGTAACAACAGGATTTAAAGTGAGTGACCATGAAAGGCAGAAACAGATGAGCAGCAGATGCTGAGAAAAGTAGAACTGAAGACGCCTGGTTTAAGAATCCGACTGCAAAAGAGCAGATAAAAACGCAAACTGTTGACAGTGTTCTATCACAGTTTATATTACATTATCTCTACTCATCTCTAACGAAGTATGTTAACTTTGTGAAGCGGCAGTATTTCCATATCGCCAAAGGAACTATGTATAACATTACTTACCTCTCAGAGACATAAGCTTTGAGCAGAATTCCAAACAGCTAAATTTCTAAAAGAGTTTCAAAATAAAAAAGCTTAATATATCAGGGAGATGACTAGCTGAGCACTTCTATGGCAGAAACAGTGTGCCACATCCCAAGTACAACAGAGTTCGGTATCACTCCAAAAGCATCAAATTCTGCCATTTCATCAGAACTTCACAGATCGACAGCCATTTTTCCTGTGCTGTGGCCAAATGTTCGGAACAATTAACTCTATCATAATAGACTTTCAGTGGATATTCTCAGACAATTACTTTACCCTTCCCTTTGCAGCTTTGCTATCATCAGGCAGCAAAAAAGACATGCTGAAGGAGTTTTGAGTGAGCTAAATTGTAACTTTCATTTCTTTAAAACATGCATTTAATATAAAGTGCAAAAAGTATATGCAGGCAGTGAAAAAATGTAATTTATTGATTCAGTTTACATATTCAAGAGGAAGGATAAGAAGTGTGCAATTAATTAATCCCACTTCTACTTCACAATAGAAAATGTAAGTTAAATAACCCTGTCATTATCATCAAGTCAGGCAACATTTAGCATAAGAGTTTTATTTTTCTGTTATTACATGGTCAAAACCCCACAGTACTAAACCCTGACCATATTGAATGACAGAGATTTCTTGGTAACAGGGACATAACCAGTCACTGATCCCACTTTACAATTCCAATCTGACTGGTGACGTCTTTCCTCCTTGAATAGTAACTTGTTGGTTATTTCTGCATTATTCTTGGTGAGATTCTATTTGATGGAAGAAATTACAGTCCTTTCCAGACATTACAGTCTTTTTGCTTTCAGTTTAGGATCAGGTCTGGTTGGTCTCAGCTGTTTCTAGTTGGCCAAGTTTGTCTTAAAGTTATTAAAGTCCTGGTTGATACCTTTGGTAAAGCAGCAACCTATCTAGTACATGAAAGTGTTTTATAGGATACCAAGTAATTACTTTGTCTACCCTACTGTTAGGATCCAGCGTTACAGGCATTTTTAACAACTTTTCCCTTTCCTTTGCTTGACAAAGAACATTTAATGCTGGGATCTGCATGCAAAAAATTTGCCAAAATGTAAAGAGACCTTTAATATCCTCTACTTCCTCAGCCACAAGAATCCTCATTAATTCCATGTTTTTTTTTGCATTAACTGTGTTACCTATTACTGTCTCACAGGTATAGCTGCCACTCTGTGTTGTCATTATTTGTGTCCTACTGATACTGCCAATCATATTCATCAGGATGGCCCAAAAAAAGTTAATGCTCTAAATTACACGTTATTACAGTAATTACCATGCTTTATCTGTTTCACCACCAGTGTTTATGTGTTTGGAATAGTGAGGTTGAAAATTCAAACTTCTTTTCAGATTGCAAACTATTGATTTGGGGTAAGGTAAAACTACTTTGAGGTTAGGAGTCCCATGCTAGTAGTGATCCTTGATTTTAAAGTCTTACCTGAAATCATCCGAACATTTTTTTCTTCATGTCCCAGATAGTTTAATCGTGTCTTAACTGACCATAAATATTGTTTTTAGAAGGGATTTGACTATGACCTGAACCTGAAGACATGGAAGTTCAGGGGCCTTATTTCTTGGTCAGAGGTTTCCGATTCTAAGGAGTTATTGTTTTAGTGCCACAGGCGTTTTAGTAGTCTCCATTAATGATGGGGTTGAGATTTTCTGACCCCATTGGAGAACCAACTATTCCAAGCGTGACAGGGTCAAATGGCTGAAACCAGGATACATTTAAAAAGTAACAATTGATCGTAAATCCACAACAGAACTGGTTTAGTGATGGATTGGGCTTCTGGAATGTGAAAAACAAAAATCCCAACCTCAACCCTATTAAACATGTGTGTTGTACGTTGAATTGAGGTCCATCCCATGAAACTAACCTATTTAAAAGAAATAGGATTGAGGTCATGGATTGAGGTCAGATGTCCATCCAGAACAACAACATTGGCATATTTGTTGGTATATTAGTTTTATTTAAAATATTACCACATTATTTGTTGTAGGGTTACTCCACATTCAAACATGAAAAATTCAGTATGTGTCCCATGATTTTCCTATTCTTGCCATTTTTTCCGCTGCTTCTGGGCCCTGCCCCACCTCGCCCATTGGCTGTTGATTGCTGATTGCTTCCACCTGTGCTGCTGCCTATTTAAGCACCTGCTATGCATTCAATCAGTAGAAGCTTGTCTGTTGTCATCATTGTCAAAGCCTTCAAGGCATCTATTGTGTGTCTGATCTGAGTTATGTCTCCTGGTCATCACCACTGCCTTGTCAGTAACTCTGATTCTGATTCTGGCTCTGTCACTTGATTAATGTTCTTGCGCTCTGATAATCATAGATTTTGGTTCTTTGCTGCTTTTATTTTGCCCTGACGGTTCCTTACTTGAACTATTTCCATGAATATTTAGTATTGTATGGCGGACACTATAATCATTGATTGTTTAAATTTTTTTTACTTGAATAAACGTGTGTTGATCAATTTTGTATGTTTGTTGAGGTTTCTCTCTCTGTGAAGTCATAGTCTGCGGTTTCCTGAATATATGGAGTTTTTCTGTATGGCTCTGTAAGCAAAAAATTCCCAGTTAAACAACTTGAAGCAAATATACAAGTTTGCTTTGGCAACATTTATTATTTGTCAGTTACCATCTGCCAAGAAGTCTGATCGAAGGGAGACGCTGCCAATGGTCTTACATTAATTTAGAATACATATAAAGAAATAATACTTGAATCACTACACTGGGTATCTTAATGCGGACATACCTAAAAGGAATAAACAGCCAATCATAATAAAAATACTTTGTATAAACACCCTAAACTGAATAATCTGATCGGACTCAGTTTGTCAAAATGACATAGACTGTGCTGTGCGTATGTGGCCTATATAAAGGTTGCATACTTCTGGCTTCAGTAGCTTGTAGCAATGTTGGACAAGCCAAACTGGTCAGTTAGTAACCATGCAACTTTGCCTATATTTTCATTAGATTTAGCTTGATTGGAAGGAAACTGTAACCTAAATAGGAGGATCGGTTTATGAAGACGAGCTAAATGGAATGCTTGTAAACGCTTGTTAGGATCGGCTCATTCTGATTGTTGAAAACTGACCTGACTGAACATGTCCCTCCCATGTTAAAAAGCCACGTTCCCATCTTTAGTAGCAAGGTAATTGTCGAGAAACACCCAGTTTGTTTCCACATTAAACCTGTAGCTTAATTATAAAATGCTACTGTAGCCCTAACCCTGAAAAGCTCTAAGAAACTGCCACAGGTCCATTAAAGGTGGGCACACCACCCCAAACCAACACTCCTCTCCGTTTATTATTTCATTTTGGATTTCAGCAATGTCAGACAAACAGACTCTTCCACTATATGTTAAGGAAAAACTGACAAACAAGTGCAAGTCACAGAAGTTTTATTCTGAAAAAAAAAACAAAAAACAAATTATAATAAATAAATAAATCTTGTATCTAAAAGCATGTCGGGGTCAGATTAATACATTTTGTTACAACACAGGTTTTAATTCCAGTCATATCAAGGAATGGTTTGCCCAGGTGACCAAAAAACTTTAATGACTATGTCCAAACTAAAAATTACAACAGAACAATAAAGAATGATGCAATATATACAAATAGATTGATGAACCTAGTTTTTTTTTACTGTAACACAGTGCAATTTGACGAAAAATAATTTGATAAAGAAAAGGA
Organism: Orestias chungarensis; assembly: GCA_032876305.1. NCBI lineage: Eukaryota > Metazoa > Chordata > Actinopteri > Cyprinodontiformes > Cyprinodontidae > Orestias > Orestias chungarensis. Next base: position 175,866 of record JAVLVB010000645.1, read on the forward strand.
AGACAAATGATTTTTAGTTGACTTAACAGAACATAACGACACAAAGACACGAGCAGATGTTAGTCAAATCTACCATAGATCTAGAGCAAACACTAAGCTGTGTTTTATATTACCTAAATGATAAAAGTGAGATAGTCTTTTAAAATGGATAGCAGTAGCCATGTGACCAGATGTGCTAGTAATCTTTTGAAATAGAAAATGAAAGTCAATGACTTTAAGTCAGCAATCTGTTAAAGAAAGAAGGGAAAGATGCATTCGTCTACAAATAATGCAATACCTTCCAATCTAGACATAACCAACCCTCACTCCTTATTTCAGATTTATTACTTAGCATTGATTCTTGCATTCCTTAACTTTGGTTGTGAATTGATGAAGCTGCACATCTGCTTCAAGCCTGTTTTTCTTATCGTGGAAGTAATAAAGAAATATTCTAGAGGTCATCAGTGACGTTACACACTGAACACTAAGTTCTGAAACGTATGCTAACACTGGGACCATTCTAGATTAAAGTGGTGGTTGGAAAGTCTACTGCTCTATCATGGGTTTGAAAGAAGACTTAATAGAGATGCATCCAGTCAGGAGGGAAACGTCAAGATAAATTATGTCTGCACAGCAGTACCATGGAGAACTACTAGACCAGCAACCTGCCCAGGGATTTAAAAGCTCTTTGTGGTGAGGATATTTTCCCTTGCTAATGCTACAGTGCTAAATAACTTTGATAACAAAACATAATTTAAAAGTCTAATGTTTTGGCTGCATTCTAGTTGGTGTTGTTATTGCTGCTCTGGGTCTCTCCTGTATTTCTAATTCCAGGGTCAGTAATCCCATTTGTCAAGTCAGTAACTTTGTAAACCTGCTGTAATTATAAATATGTATAACACGTCTAGAGGAGGATCAGTTTGCAACATATTAGGAATGACCCCAGTGCTAAAGAATTTTGGGTAGTCGCAACAATCATCAGTTCCAACAGGCAGTCTGTGGATTTACTAAAACTTGTTTAACACACATGTTACTAACATAGGAGGAGATGCTTAGTCTTCGAGTTGAACAAAAGTAACATTTACCTAATGAAAGAAACCGATAAACCAAATGACAAAAATTTACCTCCCTAACTAAGTAAACAGTACAGAAAACTAGTGCAAACATAAATGGCGGCATAAAAAGAAAAAAATCAGAAAAAATCATCATGTTATTTACGGCTGGCTTTTCAATGGCAGTGACTTAACAATCTGTGGCCAGTTGGGATGAACAATGAGAGGATGAAAAGCGTCGTCATCTGTTTTATACTCGTCAAGTTTATAGGTCCACAAATTCGTTGTCTCTAGTCTTCGGGATCCGATCAGCGGACGACACCTGCAGAAAAAATAACCTTACAACGCTAGTTGTAACAGTCTAGGTTGTAACTTTTCTACATTTCTAACTTTTTTATTTGCGACAGACAAACAAAAGCTTTAAGGCTGGATTGTCTAAACGTTAGTGATCTATTTTTAAACAAGTGAAAAATTCGAATTAATATATTTTTTTAACCTATGATAAGAGTTGTCCTTTTTAAAATGCTAATGAATGTGAATGCCAGACAGACACGCCACAATGATCGAGGTCCTGCTAGTTAGCCCTGCCATTCTTCTGCAGTCCCTGCAGTGCAATTATTTCGCATCGCCACCGTTACTATTCCCACACTGGACTTCATATGGTGGGTGATCACATTTTGGCTTCAGTCAGATGCTGATTATTCAGTTATCTGTCCATAAAATCGGACTAGCTGAATATGAACGCCGTTAACAAACGTTTTTTTCTTTCCCAGTTTTGTTTCTATCCTCTTCTTCACACATAATTTAGCGTAGAAAATACGACCCAGTTGCTTGGGAGTACGCCATACTAATTTTCGGCTTCTAACATGTGGTTCTGTCACTCCTACACCCAGGACAATGAACACAGGATTGACAGGTTGTTATGTTCATTATCATCACTTTTATTGTTGCTTCATTTTGTAACACCCACCAGCCCATCCATTACTCTCCAATTAAATTCCCTCAGAAAATACAAAATCAGTTTTTCGTTCTACATGCATACTATTACGTGGAGTATAGTTGCTCCTCACCAACATGCAAACTTTCCAACTGAGGATCCACACAAATGAAGGCATCACTTTTCATGTGTTTAAATCACAGGATTTCTATAATATCCGATTAACTGCTGAAACATCTTCCTGCACCACCGCAGGTGTTCTGTTTCTATTCCTGACACTCAGAGATTGTCTTGACGAACTGATTTCCACAATTTCTCTCTTCTTTTCTGACAGTTGCTTAATTCTGTTTTCATTGAATGGGGTTTTAAATTGGTCTTTTATTTTTGAAAGACAGAAAACTATAAGGAGTAAACAGACTGAATAGACGTGTAACCACAATCAATGCTGTGCACCAGAGTGGTCTCATCAACAAGCCAGACTGCTCGTTTAAAGCTGTAATTTAAACTCGCTGCAATCACGATTCCAAACGCAAGATGTCTCTGTAAAGGAAAAATAATAACAGGGTTTTTTCAGTTCATTCTGAACAAGAACTAGTTCTTACCTCTGTTTTTCCAGGTTAAAATGACTTTATTCATGTTCATATTTCAACAGGTACTATTTTTTTTCTTTCTTTTAAATAAAAAGGTCAAGGGCTACACCACCTGGTTAAAGATTTTAATCATAAAATCTCGTTGTGCCTCTGGGCAAGTAACTTAATTCTAAGTTGGCTAATCATCTGTTGTATCGTGTATGAAGGAATGCAATTGGTTGAATGTGGCTCAGAGCTGATCAGTTTCTGTCGCCTGACCTTGTTCCTTTTGAAACGTTGTGATCTACTCTATCAGCCTTAAAAAGCCACGACAATCAGATTTTGATTGTAAGCTGTATGGCTACATTTTAACAATATAACAAGCCAAACAAGAAAATTTTCTCTTGCTTTTTAATTTTTTTGTGATTATTAGATGCATTGTGACAAACCCACCACTAGGGGTTATTTATTTATTTGTTTATTTTTTGCTTTTCCGGTTAGAACGTTTTACTAAAAGCATAAAATCCACTAATTTAGTGTTTTCCTGCTCCATAAAGGTCACTCAAACCTGATCTTGAACGTGACTCATCTGTTCAGTGGAAAGTTCAACCAGGATACATCTGATGCTTGATTTTATATATCTGTATATATTGGCTTTATCTGCGTTTAATATTTATCTGAAATACAGACACCCCATTTCTTTCTCCCTCTGTTTATCAAAACCCTTGATACAGGACCTAATTTAATTTAAAATAAAATAAAACAAAACCTTACTTACAAACTCTTATAGACATATTTTAACCACAAAAAGATGTATTTAAAAAAAAGCTGACCTAGATACAGAAATGAATGAAACCCGGCTAAATGAAACCTTTGCTCTGTTATTTTTGTTAACAATCTAGAAAGTGTGTTTTTTCCTACCCTAAAGATTTGTACTTGTGCACAACAATATTTATACAAAAATAGTCACCAAAATAATGTGAAGTAAATTGGACAATTAAAAAAGTAAAGCCATTAAACAAGCAAACCTTTTAGATAATACAGTATATTTATTGATATACATGCAGTCACCTTCCAGTGTAAATGTTAACATTTCTGATCATTTAAGTGAGTTCAGCCTCACAAAGTGCCCCTTTAATGATATTCTACATTGATGTTGTCAGGTATTTCTTGCAGCAGGTAAGAGGAGCTGCTCCTCAGCTTAATTCGTCCCCCACATGTTGATGAGACAGAGCACATCTGAAAAGCAGCACTATTGTCCTTCTAAGAATCAGAACAGACCCAAACGGAAGCCTGCAGGCTCATGTGACAGATTTAATTACAGGTCTCGGTTAAAAACCCATACTGCTATCCAAAAGCTTCCACAGATTCAGTGAGACACTGGACTTTCATGTTCACTGTTAGTGGCATTTCTTTTTTCCAAGTATACAGCTTTTAAATGCTATAGAAAAGGTCAAACACTTCTCTGTTAAGTGGTGTGTTTGCACGAACAACCAGCCAGTGTGTAGGTGAAACCTTCCCAATATAGTATTCTCCTCACATACTGCAGCTCAGCAGGACAGTCTGGCAAAGAAACATGCTGAAAAAGCCTGAACATTTCATAATTTGATTGATTTTTAGTCCATCCAGTAGATTTTCTACATGTTGAGATTAATTGGTTTTGAATCGTAGCAGATCTCTGGTTAAGGAATTTAATCTATAGTTGTGATAGATGCCTAACAAAGTGTTGCACAAAGAGAAACTATTTACACTTCTAACTACAAAAGAGAAAGTGAAGTAAAGATGTATAAATACAAGGAAATTCTTCCCTGACAAGCAGTTTACATTTTTTTCTTCAGTTAGAAGAAAAAATCTAAACAGAGCTGCAATAAACCAACCTTTCAATGACACTAACAAACAAGGAGTGTTAGTCATAAACACATTTATTTAAACATCTTAATTTAAATCATAAAAGCTGTTATGAATATTTAAATAGCAAAATCTTAATCTTTAAATTCTTCCTTTAATTTATTTAGGTAACAAATCCTCCCTGAATAGAGATATACTGTTTTAAACTTTAGGGGGATGAGTTCATTGCTGTTAAACGTCATAATCAGGGACTGCACCATGCCCCAAAAAGTAAAACTAATCTTTATATAAAAGCCTCTAATTTTCTGTTACATGGTGCTCTGCCTACACAATTACCCCCCCTCCCCAAAACACACAAACGGCAAGAAGATAGAAATAACCATTGATTAAAGACATCTAATTTATTTGCTGATATATTGAGAAAAGGAGCAACATCAAGTAATACCAATGTGAAGGATGATTTCTCACAGAAGTTGTGGGTTCAGTAACTCTGTTGCTCTAGTCTTTGTGTTGACCAAAGAACCGTAAGGTGGATTTGTATCTAAGTTGTACCATAAATAAATTTAATCCAAATATAATTTAAAATAGGATCATTAAACTTGTCATTTAGAATATTTATGTATTGGAGATCCAATTAAACTCTGTGTCCAGTTTTAAATACTGTAGAAACAGAGCTTTCAGATAGCATCCTAGCCAGCTGCCCCATCAGTAGCTACAGTAAGTAACTTTGGTTAGTAAGTAATCAGATATCACAAATTAATTGTTTTCAAAATGAAACAACTTTATTTAAGATACTTTGGGTCTTTTAAAAAATATATTTTTGGCAACACAAGGCAGTTCCATCAATGTTGGAACATTCTCTAAAATGCCCAATCTTGCAAAAATCTACCAATTAATTGAGTTTATTTTGTAATGTGCTCTTCAGTTTTTCTGAGATCCTTTTGTTGCAGGTTTACTTCTCTGTTTGTCTTATCCTTTTTTCATCATCATCTTGGTCTCTTTGCTCTTTTACTTTGGATCCTCAAACTACTCACATCACACCACGCTACCATTGTTTAAAATGTGTTTATTTATTTTGGTAATTCGCTTTTGGTCTCTCCAAGTGAAAGCTGTTCATGCTGCCACACACCAGACCTATAGATGAAAAGAAGTTGTTTTATTTAGTTTATTTTATTTCTACTGAACATTTTTCCAGAAGTCATTTTCTTGCAGTGTAATTCTTTAGTTGATCAGTTGGTGTGCACACATTTAGTTAACTTTGTCAGTCTGCTGTTTGTGTAATATGCAAAAGATTCGTCACGAGTGCAGTATGTGAATAAGAAGACAAATTTAAGGATGGATGCGGCCGTGCAATCGCCGCACACTCTCTGGATTATTGTCTCTTTGTTCTGAGTTGCCAGTTCTCTTAAAGTTACTGTAGGAGTACCAAAAAGAAAAGTTCCCTCTGCATCAGTTTTCCATCTAATCATAACATTGACTGCAAAAGTGGAGGAGATTTGTTTTTACTATTTAAGTTTTGTTTTGGGCAGGGGTTTCTGAATCCAACAGCATTTGCTTTGCTTACCCGTCTTATTAATGCTATTCTAATACACAATGAAGTCTGTTATTTTGACCTGTGTTTAGAACAACTTATTATCTTTTGAAACATTTCACAGAATTTTTAAAATAAATGAATAATTATGTTTTAAAGCCATAGTGTCTGGTTGGTCTGTGCATCCCTGACACTCCAATTATTCCTCTGTCCTAAAGGTATCCATTACAATTAAAAATGTAAAGATAAAAACGCACTATAGGAGATCTTATGTGTTTGTCTTTGAGGGACTTAAACAGCAGCCAATAACTGTTTTTTTTTTTTTAACTAGTGAATTTGAGATACTGACAAGTTAAGCTTCATAAATTAGGAGCCATTGTTTCCAACGAGTAGAACATTTTAGCCGTGGTTGTCATGCCAACTTGTTAAGAGTTTAAAAAAGATTTTTTATACAATTTAAATCAATATTTTTCGGGTTTCTTTTACAATGGAAAGAAGAAATAAGCACTGTAAAATAAGCACTCCTGTTGTGATAGAGGCGATTAACCTTGTGGCATGAGACTGCTGGAGGTTTCATGGAAGAGGATTTGCTTCTTCCATATGTGCATCCAGGGTAGAGCACTAACTCATCAAAACAACCTGCTTAAGGACCAAATGTTGTTCCAGACTTTCTGTCAATGCACTACACTGCGTAACCAGTTTCTTGTATGCATGACGCTGGGGTTAGATTTCCAAAATGAAGAGATGACCAACTCCCAAGACATCCAAAAAAAAACAATGATTGGAAAAAAAAAAATCAAGCAATGAAAATAGACAGAGAAATGTAACTGGGGCATTATAAACCAACTTTTATTATTTTGTCAACAGTTTGATCATTTTATTAATAATGCAAAGAGTATAAAACCGAACCTAAAAAGTAATTTACCAAAATGTTTTATAAATTAACAAATTTATTGCATGAATAACTTTGATCTAAAATTTGACTGGAATTATGGATACTTACTTTAAGAATAAAAAAAATAAAACCCTTTATTTCTGTCAAATTCCAATAGAGCCCTTTTGTGGACTAATAAGTAGCCGTTGGTTTTAACAGTGACCAGGCTGGACTTTGGTTATCACTTTTGTTGTGCACATGTACACATATTTTATCCTGATTACACTTTAGGCTGTTGCCATTTTATATATTGTGATGTTTGGTTTAAGATGTGAATTTTATGCTTTGTTTATTTTTTGATGATTTCTTCATATAATTTAATTTCATACTTCATACATTAACATTGTTTTATTGTTTTTCCCAAAAACTCCCTATCTTTGTTTTTGTTCTTTGGTCCAACTTTCTCCATAAAGAAAAAAAGAATATTCTCCAGACACCACAAAATATGCTTTTTCTTTCATCTGTGAAAACTTAAGTCGTGGCAGTTTAATCTAAAGCCTGAACCGAAAACGTCTAAAACTAATGCTAACTGCTGGAGCGTATCCACCCACAGCTGATTAACTCACACAAATTCCTGCTGCCAGGAACTTGGTAGCGTGGAAAAAAGCAAACCATGCAGCGTTTGACACTGGTTGGGGGTTTTAGGGAAGAGGATTTGCTTCTTCTGTGTGTGTATTCCAGAGATTAGTAGGAACTCGTCAACACACCAACACAACCTGCTTAAGTCCATAATGTTGCTGCAGACATCCTGTGAATGCACTGTGTTACCGCTTCCTGGTATGCGTGGTGCTCAAATAAGGTTCTTTAAGGTACAGGTCCAACAAGGACAGACCGGAAACCAACATTTTTAAATGTTTGCTGTAGAGAAAAAGAAAAATCTAAGCTGGCAACAATAATTAAAACGGAGGAACAAAACAGAAAATAAAGAAGCTGTGATTTGTGAAGACATTTATATAATATCAATAAGTAATGAAGTAATTAAGAATTATGTTACAAAACCATTTAAAATTAAGGGAACAGATTGAACTCCTATTGCAGAAATACTAACGTTCCTAAAAGAGGGAAAACAAACCAAAAAATTCCATCAATTCTGCTCCAGCTTGTTCTGTTGGATAAATCCATAAGCCATCTAAAGCTCCGTCCAGCCTCCCATCACAGGAAGATCATTTTAGCTGCTCTTATGCAGGATCTCTTTCTTTCAGGGATGAACCATTTCTTTTGACCGAAGGTTAAAGTATGAATGTAATCTAGTAAATTAAGAGCCTCACATTTTGGCCCAGCACTTTCTTCGCAGACTGGAGAAACACATCGATTCGGATGAATTTCCAGTTTGTACATCCATACTTTGCTTCATCAATGGTGAACTACACACCAAAACTTCCCCTTCCTCTATTTAAGACTGACCAGCCACGTGTAATGTGACCTGAGACACATTCAGGTCAACAGAAATGTCTTCTTTTTCTAAGGCTTAGACTTTTGTGAACTGAAACCTTAAGTAAAATCCTGCATGGAGAACATAGCAGCAAACATTAGAATCTTTTAAATCAGCCAAACTGTAAGAATATTGGTAAGATGAATGAAATGTCAACTTTCGACTTCAATTTTTTTGGAACTACATTGAAGAACACATGACCAGTTTTTTGAATAGCAAGTGAAAATGGAAACTGCAAGAACGTGACTTGACCTAATAAATCGTGCATTCTTTCATGATGATGTCTGAATAATATACAGTGTATACAGTAACATACAGTGCGTGTCGATTGGTGCATTTATTTAACCTAAAGGAGGGATCCTGAATTCAACCCAGGAGAAAATCAAAACAGCAGAGTAGTGATAGTAGTGGAGTAGTTTGATTTTATAATAAAAATATTTGACAAATTAAAGACTACCATCTCATAACATCTATCTTTATTTTATTTTTTATTCCGGTACAGTTGGGGCTTTTGTTGGGTCAGTAGCAATATAGTAGCAGTATGCTAATTGCTGTCTTCACTTTAACATCCGCTGATGGAAAGTACGGTTAGGACAGAGCTACTGACATCACACAACCCAGTCTATCTATTGGGGGACAGAAAAACGTAGATGCTCACCACAGACATAAGACACACTAGTCCATGGTTTGTCGTTGCACCAGTAGAATGCCTAGTCAGGCTTTTGGGTTTACCCTCCCTGCCCAGGGAAAGTAAAGCTGCGGAACGGCGCCCCCTAAATCGCCGGACCATGAAAGAGCATCACGAACCGCAGTGACCTGAGCAGTGCCGCTCAGTTAAATGACTCAGGTTGATATCTGGCTTTAAAAACATTTCTGTAATTGGGGAAAACCCTGCTGGCTTGTCACAGATATCTGATGTTATTTTCCAAAAATAAAACAACCTTTTTTCACAGCTAGTTGGACACTTAACGAGAAGGGGAATGCTTAAGGATACATTATACTATTGTGACTGTTTATAGTTTTACAACTTAATTCATTACATAAAAGTTAAATGTTAAAAATCCTCCATCGTCTTTTGTAAATTGGAACAGAATGTTTGAAAACTCTGGACCTCTGCACGTCTCTGCAGCGGCTGCTTGGAATGAACTACAAGAAGTCCTTGACTTGATGAGTTGTTTCTTTCAACAGATAGGGACACTCGTGTCAAAGAAGGACTTTATTTCCACCAAGTGTGTGATTTCTGCCATAGTTGTGAACAAGAACAATATTCAATCACAGCCTTGTTCACAGATTTTTTTTTTTAAAAGACTGCTTGGAATACTGAAAAGTCCTATTAGAAGTAAATATTTCCCAGTGAGTGGATTTACAAAGACCCAAAGGATATCAGAGGGTAAACTGTACAACAAGAACCGACTGCAGGCTGGGCAACAGAATTTAGCTTGACCCAAACAAACATGCAGTATGATGAAAGTTTCCCTTCCACAGATGTCTGCTTGCATTACAGAGAACTTTACAGCCTTCACCCTGCTTTTCTTCATCTATCATCAAAGTCAGGTTCCTCCACAGAAACTAACAGAAAATGATTACACCATGGCTGCCTTTGCGCTGAAAGTATTGCTGAAAGCCATGGAGTTTCTGAAGTTTATACTCAACATTATAAGAAATAAGAGACTCACTTCTACTGAATAACTTAACCAGTCAAACATCGAAGGAATGTCTATGTTAGGTTCCGACGGTTTGAAAATGCCTATGCACGTCGTTCCTTTATTGGATTTTATTACATTTTTAGCACAACTTCATGCAAAGCTGGATGAAGTCACAAAACAGTGTTGTCTGCGGTCAAGCTACAGTGGTCTCAGGGCGCTGATTCACCAGGACAAAATGATGATCACCACAGTTCCACGAGAAGCACCACTACCCAACGTCAAACAGAGGTTTCCTGCTGGAACCACAACACAGCAGTGAATAGTTTTTACCGGACGGATTTGTTTAGTACGTAGTTTCTTTGATGATGTTGGTGGAGAAGGTGTGGTTGCTGGAAATACTGATGGAGTGGCGGGTCAGGGGGTGTGGCTGCCTCCTGGGCGCGTGGCGGCAGGGCATGAAGAAGTATCGCAGCGTGGCAAAGAATACCTGCCGGTAGGTGGCCGACACCAGATTGTAGAGGATCGGGTTGATGGCCGAGCTGACGTAGAACAGCACGTTGGTCAGCATGTAGAAATAGTGGTAGAAGTCGTACAATTTACTGTGAAAATATGTATAAAAAAGAAGAAAAGACAAAGTAAAAATGTGAATTTTGTGGTAAGTTTTCAAATTTGTCCTGGCACATTTAAAACTCGGGGTGTTTCTTCAGCAATTCGTAAAATGTTTCTGGACACTGTCCTATATTATCCGTCCGTCTGCAGGACCCTGGCTGGTTACATGAACATTTAAAACAGGTTTGTGAGAACTGGGGTACATCTGATGTGTAAGTAGAGTCTTTCATAGCAAGATTTGGAATTAGCCTTGTCACCGAGGCATTAAATGGCAATGTACTGTATAACTGTATTACCAAAAAATAATTATCTTTTAAACAGCCATTTTATCTGTCCTAATTAATAAATAGATCATCATGTGTAAACTAATAATGTACCTTCCTAAGCTTCTCGAAAGATTTTCAATACTCAGCCTTGGGATTCCTGCCAGCCACTAACTTGCTGCTGTAAAAGCAGGAAACATTTTTTTTTTCCTCTGCCGAAATCTCACAGAAATACAATCATATACATCAGCCTTCCAAATCCAAGTGGAGCAAATCTAATCTTCAGAGGGATGAAAATAGCAGACACATCGTCTCCGCTAGGATCACTATGAAAATCTTGTAAAAGAAGTAAATGAATTTGACGCAATCTATTTAATATAACACCTTAAAAATGATATAGAATCAGCAAGATTTAAGGGGGAGTGAAACCTTGAAGTGACTGAATCTGTCTCCGACCAGTTGCTGATAAGACATCAGCAGATTAAGCTACAGAGCTAGAGAAGGGGAGGATGTTAAATGGGAAAAGTTGCATAACATCGCCCAGTTGCAAAGAGACACTTTGTCAGCTTTATCACAGATTTATTTTTCTTCTGCCTTAACGCCTAAACGTTTCACATCAAACTGATTTTATCATCCTGAGAAAACAAAAGAAATACTTTCAATTGAGGGTTTTGTTATTTGAGTTGAGAAATGCATTTAAAGCCTGTAAGGTAATTGATCTACAGTTAGAGCATGAAGTGTCTGTGATTAACCACAAAAGATCAGGTAAATTCTACTAGGCACATTCAAACTTGATTCCAAAGTTTTGGATTTCAACAATTCACTTTAGTTAAACTTATTTACACAAAGCCATCAGTACAACAAAAAAACGCATCAGAAAACCCCCCAAAATACATTCAATTTAAACAGATAAATTCATCTTAGCTTAG
>JAVLVB010000645.1:187694-209669 GCA_032876305.1 Orestias chungarensis
CGCTACATGCATGCTCAGTATGAGGGATTGCTGTAAAGTCAACGACAACACAAGCCATTGTTTCTGCCTGCTGATTCCAGAGGAGTGAATGCTGCAAGTCAATGACTCGATGCAATCTGCTGGGGTTCCTTAGATTGGAAACTTTTTCAAATTGATTTATTAGAATGTATCTTTGATTTTAATTGATTTTTTGTAAAGTGCCTTGAGACGACACCTGTTGTAAATTGGCGCTATATAAATAAACTGATTCTTGATTCTTGATCATTAAATAATTTTTATCATCATTAAATTTTTTTTATCAAATTAAAATGTTTGAAAAAAACATTTTAATTTGATCGTTATTATGAATTGATGCAATCAGGTTCAGTTTAGTATTTAAATAAGAACTCATTTGATACAATCCCTCATATTTAGCATGTATGTAGCGAGAACGGAAAGAGAAACTCTCCCTTAACAGGAAGAAACTTCCAGCAGAACCAGAACCTGGCTGAGAGTGAATGACCGTCTTTCAGTACTGATCCAGGGTTTGTAAGAGTGAGCAGACACACAGAGACACTGACCCAGGATTGAGTTTTTATGTTAAAGAGAAAGTAGAGATTACGACAGTGCCTCTTTTAGGTTTCACCTAGACCAGACACAAAGAAACAAAAAAATCTCAACAGACAGTTTTCAAGGCTATAAGAGGAAAGATGGATGCTTCCTCTTGAAGAGAAACAAAGTTATTTACTCAGAACCAAGAGTATTATAAATCATTGATGCATGAATCCTTAAATGAAATCATTATTGGTATAGGCATGTGAAATAGCTTTCACAGGCCAGAGAGCATAACACGGTTTTGACAGGACTCTCACTGTAATCCTAGGAAAGCCATCGTCAGAGGGAGTTAAGTCCCTTTTGCTTCATGGTTATGAAAGGATGTGAAAATTAAAAATTGTAATAAAATAAAGCTGAAACTTTCTGAACACGTCAGGCTAGAGCATAAGATGGATGTTAAGACACCCATCGCAAACAAAGAGTCACAAGAAGACTAGTCTTATATTTAAAAAATGTGCTGTTAGATTTCATCTAAGCTTTGTCTGAAAAAAATAAGTGCCAAAAGTGTTCTTTAATCTCTAAACTGTCTCTTGAGCCATGTACGTGATGTTTTACGTGATGCGCCACACTGAAAACTACAAACAAATCACCAAAATACAAATAAATAAAAATGTCAATTTCTGAGAAGATTCAAGGATGCTTACATTCAAATAAACTCAAACAACAGTAATTTATCATAATTTTTACTGCTTGTTAGTAGGTTCATTAACCCTCAGCCTTTGACTGTTTTAAACCGTTGACAGCCATTGCTGGGAGTTTGCTCATTGCTACGTAATGTACTGTAAATAAACAGCATATTTTAATTCCCCTACCTGATCTGGTGTGGAGAGAATTCCTCTTAACATTTGAGGCCATTTTCTGTATTCAGAGTACTAACATTTAAAATCTGAACTTTTCTACTTTTTTTTTTTACTGATTTCTATGTTGAGTTATTTACGATAATGTAAATATCTCAAATGTCCCTGTGGGGACATATTTCTTGTTTTTCTTAATGGACACTCACATTCAGGTCAAACATTAATTGTAATTTGTGTAGATTTAAATTTTTTTTTTCGTTGACAATAAAAGTTTAAAACCTAAAACTTAAAGTAAAATGAGTAGAAATGTTAGTTCAAATAGTCCACCAGGCCAGAACTATGAGCAGCAAATCAATTTAAGAAATTGTTTAAAATGAGTAAAATTTTTAAAATAGGATTTTCAAAAGCGTCCTTTTAGATACAAATCATAGAGCTACACATACTTTCACTTTTACCGTTTCTGGTCATTATTGCTGTGCTTCTATTGCTTTTTGTCTGCCTATTAGTTCAGTGAAATGTGATTAGTTTGATTTAATAAGATAATTTTTTAAGCTAAAAATAGAAAAAACACAGATCAGTTGCTCTCAGCTGATTACTCTCTAAATTACTTCTATAACCGATACTTAAGTTCATTTGAGTATATGTTCTTTTAAAAGTATAAATATGATGACACATATCTGCAGCCGCCCTGCTGTTTCTACAGGTTAACAAGCAATTCAACACTGAATGCATAAAACATTAAGGGCAAAGAAAAAAAATCATTACTTACTCTGACCAGTAAGAGACGTAGCAAAACATGAGGCGACGTGCGTGATAGGGCAGCCAGCAGACCACAAAGGCTATAACCACAGCTCCTGGACACAAAACAGACCAGGAGAGTCAGATGTCAACAGCAAACAGAGTACATACAAAAAACTTAAACAACACAGTGACAAAGGACGCCTTTAAAATGGGAACAGTGTTCTTGGGATTAGAGTAGCAATGTTCAAGAATCAGCATTGAGCGAAGCTTTGATGAGGGAGTAATAATAGAGATAATTATGACCTTCAAGCCTTTGATTAAAAAGACAAACAGGTCACATCACCCACATCCAGAAACACTGCCAGTGTGCATGCAGCTTCCCATTCCGTCTAAAAAGAAAAAAATATGTAATTTCTATTTGGTTGTGCATGAAATCAAAAGGCTCAAACAAAGTCATTTATTTAATGCCATTTTTGTTATATCCTTATTGTTATTCACAAGCACAGTGCAGTGATGTGCACTTGAATCCCTCCAGCAAAAAGTGATTCAAGTCGTAAATAAGTCTCATAATATCATAGTATGATAACTTGTGCACTGAAATGATTACTGTCAAATTTATTTGATGATCGCAATAAAAGCATTACTATCTCCACTAACTGAGTCATTTTCTCTTGAACAGCTCTTTATTAATTTGTACAAGAATGTCAACCTCCTGCACCAGTGACAAAAACCTTTTTACATTAGTTTTCATTAGGATGAGGGCACATAAATAACAGTGGTGTAATTTTACATTTTTTCCTGTAGTTACTGAAACTAAAGCCCCATCACACCACATGGTAAGGGTTCTTCAAATTCATGTCTTGATGTCCAGTGTCCTGCAGGACTCTGGAGAACCTGCTTGCACACTGAGGCTATTTGATTAAGGTTTGTTTGACTGTACACACATCACATGTGACAAGCATTTCGATTTTATTGCCCATTTGAAACCCATATCCATCTTTTTAAGCTCAGCAAGAATAGAAAAGCGCTGATCTTTTTACCCTGCCTTCAGTGGAAAAGCCGTGTCGCATTAATTCAAAGTAATTAGTAATATGGACGATCATCCAAAAAACTGTAATTGGAATTCTCTCGCAATGGTATGTGAGCATTTCCTTTCTATTTTGTTACATGTCTTAGGAAAATAACTCTTCCCCATCAGCGTCTTATACATTTAACCTTGTGAGATGCACTGTTTTATGCAAAAAAGTTGATTGAGGTTTATTTTCTCATTAACATAAAACACACTAACAAACAAAAAGAAAACAACAAGTACATAAGAAGAAAGTAACAATAAATGTGGCTGCAATCTATGATTCCCACACCATTAATTTTGACATACACAAGCTTTTCACAGAAGAATTTGCCAAAATTAAAAATAAATAAAAAAGACAATAATGAATACATTCATAGTGTTTATTTTTGGTTTATGTTTTGATTTGCTTCAAATTGCACTGAATTAGCAAATGAGAACAGAAGCAAATTGATTAAACATGTTCTTATTTTGAAGATACTTTAGTGCTCTCTGTGTTTTATCTAACCTATTTGGAAGGAAAACTTAATTTGGGTGTAAAATGTCATTCACTTTTTGAATAAGTATCCAAATGCATGAATGACCAGAATCATCTGGCAAGTGTTCTGTTGGCAGCATCTGTATCCCATTTGTTTTACTGTGTCAGCTATCCGGAGTATCTTGCCCTGCCAAAGCAAGTATTCTAGGACCATTTTGGATTTGAGAGTCAGTAATCATTTAAACATTAAGCACTCCATCTCCAGAAGCTAAAACTTAATAAAGCCACAGACTCTAAGAAATCAACTTCTTCCCTGCCTTGGCCTTGAAAGCAACTTGACAGGAGGCATAAATCTGAAGACAAGAATACCAGCAAAAATCACTTTGAATAGAATTGGCTGAATGAAAAACAAAGGAGGAAAAGTGTTTGGTTATACGGAACCATGATGTGAACTTCTGTGGACTTTTGATTAAGAAGTTAAATACAGAACAATTATGAGAGAAAGTATAGCGAGGGATCATTGTTCATCTGAAACAAAGTACAACAGAACTAGAAGTCCACCAGTCTAAATGACCTGAAAAAAATATCAAATACATTTTCAAAACAACTGAGGAACAATCGAAGCGCCGGCCTAATATTAGCCTGCTGGCCTGCGCCTCCTCTAAAAAAAATTAAAAAAGCCTGCGGCGGCTCCACTATCAGACAGACAGACCAGCGCTGGAGAAGACATAGAGGCAGTAAGGCCAGCAGCATGTGAGGAGGGAAAGACGATTGGTTTATTTCGATAAGACCCGCCCCAAACGTCCGTATGAACCACACAGGTGTGGAAGAAGGGGCGTGGCGTGTGTCTGATGCCGGCACAGAGCTATATGAAGGAGCAAATATTTGTGGCGTGTGCGTATGAATCTCATAGGTGCTTGCAACTTTGACAAAATGCTCGCTCGCTTAGCTCACTCTGCTCGCACTCGACTCTCTGTCTGCGCTCGCAACTTTATATTCAGTGTTGCCAGATAGAGTCGGATTTTTCCAGCCTGAAAATCTATTAAAAACCGCCACATCACACAAAAACCCGCCCAATTAATATATTGTTATATTTACTGTGTGAACAAGTTAGTTTAATACTAAATGTCAAAACGCTAAAATCCAACAAAATCTGCCCAGAGTTGTTCTCCATAAACAACTCTGACCCAGCCACAAATGCAGGTTGTTTTTTTTTCTCCAAATCATCTCCACTCGCCCAAAGCAATTTTTACCTTCAAAATCAAAATATTGTATGTAAATGAGCCGCGCTCCCAGCCAATCAAACACTGGCCTTTTTCTCCAATCAAAAAATTCCTTCCAAATACACAAAGTTGATTCAAACTCTAAGACTTACAAATATTTCAGCAGTTTTGGGTACAAGAACTTTATTGACATATAAATACGAATGTTAGAATTTTGCATACACTTTTTTGAAAGCAATCTTACTCAATAGTTTAGTCTCTTTTTCCATCTTGTCATCTGTTAGTGTTGGGAGGATGAGATCAGCTGTTCCCTTGACAGCTGTTACCTTGCTTGTTTATATTAACATTAACTTTCTCCACGTAATAGTGGAACAGAGGATAATATTAAATAGTATTACAGTATTTAAAAGAAAGTTGCCTATAATAAAAATGATAGTAATTAATACATTTATATACTTAAATAAATAAATACATTCTTACGCTATAAAATTGGAAAAATAACCATGTTATCTTCTATTGTGTCTTTCGTTACTTTCCTTCAGAAATTTCCCGTTCTTGATCCAGTCCCTTAATTTGTTGGTTGTGATTGGCTGTTTTATATGGAAGCGAAGAAGTATTTGGAAGGAATTATTTGATTGGATGAAAAAGGCCATTCTGGGAGCGCAGCTCATTTACATACAACGTAGAGTTGCGAGCGCAGACACAGAGCCGAGCGCGGGCAGAGCGAGCTGTGTGGAGTCATTGACTTGCAGCATTCACTCCTCTGGAATCAGCAGACAGAAAGAATGGCTTGTGTTGTCGTTGACTTTACAGCAATCCCTCATACTGAGCATGCATGTAGCGACAGTGGAGAGGAAAAACTCCCCTTTAACAGGAAGAAAACCTCTAGTAATAAGTAGATCTGCATGTCAACTGCATAGTTGTGGTAGGACACTTTATACCTTTGTATTAGCTGTTCAAAAAGGATGGACCCTTGTGGAATCCCACAGGTCTTACTCATTTGATCTGAGAAACAGGTTTCAATTTCAACAAAGTACCTGTTTTTCCTGAGATAGGACTAAAACCAGGTTAAATGGCAGCTGGACACCTCAATTGGAAATTCACTTGTCTTTTCGCAAAGGGTTCGTTTCCAGGACCCGGGCATGGATGTACACCAACAGCATCCAGTGTGGGTCCTCAATCAAGACCCTTCGTGCTACTGCCAACTTTTTAAGTAGCTTTGGATAAAAGCGTCTGCTAAATACCAAAAGACAAATTGTGAGTCCTTTAACTGCTAAAGTCCGATCACATCAAAGCACATACCCATTTTCATTTTCAAGCCTATTTGTTGTCACTATAGTCCTAAACCCTACAGTCAACCTAAAGCATACATTACATTCTGTAGCCATTGAAATAAAAATCTTTGGTTGCAGTATAGACGCAGTGCTGGTACCAGTTTGAGGTTCCTTCTCTCATATCGTTTGTGCTATGTACTACAAATTATATTCGAAAACCGGCATTTCGAGGAATGAGACCAAACACCAACTGCAGGGCCCTGAAGCTAAATAGGAATAAAAACATGCTGTTGACATAGAGAACTGACTTTAATTGATTTATTATCCTTCTATCCATACTGGCTTGGGCTTGCAGTTGAGCTTGTGGGGTGTTGTTACCTAATTACTGAAACATTAAAATTCTGTGCCTGATGAATTTAGAATTTTTAAGAGGAGTGATTTCCTAAACACTTCTAAAAAAAAAAAAAAAGTTATTTAATATGACACTTGCAAAAAAAAAGTAAGGTACCAATTGGCATCTTTTATGGCAAATCAAACTTATAGTTAAGACTGAGATATAGTGGAGCCATCTATTAAAAGTACTTGCTATCTTTTTTACTGATTTACCTTACCTCGGGAATTTTTAGTTATTCTCCCCTAGTTTAACTTATAATACCATCCAAATATAGATCCATGCTTCTCTTTTCCCCTGGATCTGATTGTTTCCTGTGTTTGTGTTTTCGATATTCTCTGCAGACTTTGAAGTCACAGATTAGGTAATGTGTGGGGTTTGCTTAAATGTCAGCACGTCTGAAAAGGCCAGTTGCCTCTTTTCTACTACCCTAAAACATCAAAGAACATGAGCTGATAGGTATATAGGAATGCTTAAATAAGCACCAGAACAGCAAAAGCTGTGGGAGATAACTGAGCAGCATGGATGGTGAATGTTCTTACACGTGCAGCCCAAAAATAAGCCTACTGCAAATGTCATTTCTCAGGATGCTCACAAAGAGGCTGAGATTGGTCAGTCCTCAGCTCTTAGTAGTACGCTATCGTTGCCCATCAATCGCTTTCAATTGGTTACTTAGTCATTACATACAGTTAGTGATGTTGAAACCATGGCAACCTACGCTCCAGTGAAACAGATACATAAAACCACAAACCTTTGATGAAGAACATTTTGTCCAATCCTCACTTTCACTGTTACTCAGTGTTTATTCTACCTAATTGCAAACGCTCAAACTTACTCTGAGAGTGTACAGAGTTAAACGGTATCATGGTAACCTTTCTGTAACCATCACTTATGGGAGTTTTATTTTTTAGAGCTTAACAGATGTTACTTGAACTAATGGGAAATGGAGAGGTTGGTAGAGAACCCAAAAAATTTATTCAAGTAAGAGTAGCACTACCTGAGCAACTTTTTTTACTCAATTTAAAGTAACATATCATAATAGAAAAGAACTATTTGACTATTTGATTATTTGAAATTATTTTGAAATCTAAATAAAAAAACATCAACAAAAAAAAACAACAACAACGCAAATACTAATACAAGTAGAAATACAACATTAAAAAGAATAGAAGAATTAAATAGAGAGACCTTTCCAAATATTTTTGGAAAACTGTTAAATATTTTCTATATCAAACTTTAAAATTAAAACTTTTAGTAGGTAATGTGTAAGAAAATTCAGAAACAGGTTAAAGTACTTCCATTGGCAGTGTCTGGTGTTTATTATATATTCACTTGGCATTCAAAGGCTCACCACACTAAGCAGAAGTCTTAGAATATTGCTTTATGCAAACAAGTGTACTTAACACTTTGTCATAAACTATAGGTGTGCTTCTCTAGTGCATTTCTAGTTGAAACACGTCTTTCCTTAAGTGAAGTTTCTCAATGTGGGTAAAATATCCAGTAATATTTCTCAAATAAAAAATATACCTGTGTAAAACTACTCCTAAAGTTAATTTTATCCCAAACGTTACTCAAGTAAATGTAACTGAATAAATGTAATTCATTACTGGTAAAATACCTATTTAGGCCCAAGACATTACATTGCTTAAACATATTCTTTCTGTTGTTGTCGATTACTTTTCAGCTTTTCCCACCTGGTATAAGGGGAAGCAATGTTACAAGAACGTATGGAGCAGATTCATATTCTAAAAGCCCAAGACTTCTGAAAAATGGAGTATGACCAAAGGGAAGAAACAAAAATATGTCTAAACCAAATTTTTCCTTGATCATCATGTATCTCTCACTACTTGCACGAATGCTTGAGATAGAGATGAGAAGAGTAGCAGGAAAATCCGGAAGACATGCAGTTATGAATAAACTGTGACTTTGTTCTGCCCACATAAGTGTTCCCACCATCTTTCATTTGTATTACAGCTTATTTCAGATTTTGAGCTTTGCCTGTCTCAGAGCTCAGGAAATATATTCCTGACACTTGCTGGACACGTGCAGGATAATTTTATTTTCGACAATGCGTTGTGACCTTGACATCTGCAAACTATTACTGTACTTTAAACATGATAAATTAAAAAAATGTTGATAATGTAGGCAGTTTCTATACAGCAATACTCAAGAGACACTTGAGTTAGACGTATGGTAACCCTCCACCTTCCTACTGTTGGTTTCAGAGTATTTTTCATCAAAGTTTTCACTGCCTACTTCATCATCACATTCATTATTGTCAGATGTATCACATTCCTCTTCACCGGTGGTGACCTCTACAGATCTTGGCTCCACATCTTCCTCAACTTCCATTTAATTTTGAAGTTGTCATGCTCCCTTTTTCATTTTTGCTTCTTGTATTTCTCTTGTAATTTTGTTTTGTATGACTTTTAGCCTGAAGCAACAGTGTAACAGTGTTTCCTTCTGTTCATGTCTAATATAGGTGTACTGTGTATTTTGTTAAACAGAAAAAAGTCATGGAACACAGGTTTTGGCTTAATCAAAGAAAAAAACGTCTAACATTTTCTATTGTAGTATTGGGATTGTAACTTCACTAAGAAAAATAGTGTCAGAATATAACTGTCTGAAGTCATCAGAAATAATCAGAAAAATATTTTCCACTGGAATGTTAACTGTTTTGTTGGTCAAAATACCCTGAAACTGAGTATTAAGGCTATTTTTGATCAATGAAAAAAGGAGCGGTCATGTAGGAGAAAAATTTGTAGTAAACAGCTCATAAATATTTTTGTTCATTTTACATGGTGATTTATGCAACATATAAAAGCGGAGGATACTCTCTATGATGCAACCCCCCCTTCAATCCCTAGGAAGAGAGAGAGGGGGGGGGTGTTAAACTGGTAACCATGGGTCTGCGGCCAACCAGCTGTAACACACAAGCCCCTTCTGTCCCCCTTTCAGAATAATTTTACCAATATACAAGAAATAAGGGAGAAATAATGCTTACCCTAACCATACCTTTTAAAACAGCCCCATAGAGTCCCTGACGCTAATTCCTAGACCAATGACAATGTTTCAGTCAGTCAGTCAGTGATGATCATTATGGACTTTTAAATGAATAGTTGTGTATTTTTGTAAACAAACCAAAACTATAAGTTTTTTATTTGTAATGCTGGTTTATTTGCAATGTCAAAATGTCCTATTTACGTTTTTATGGGACAATATTAAAACATGTTCCAGCTTCTGGCCTTTAGAGGCTTTGCAAGTTTTTTGTTTTAATGATTCAGACGTGGAACTGAAGCAGAAGGCTGCACTGAGGCAACTCCATTAGACCAGAAGAAGTTCACCAAAGCCAATCAGTGGAGGATGAGGAAATGACTCTAAACTTACATAAAACGGCGTTACTACAACAAATTTCTCTTTGGGATTACCAAATTAATAAATTGATAAGATTAAAAACTCTTATAAATGTAATTATGTGTTGTTCAGTATACTAATAACAATACTTATTCATACAATAAATGTTGATTCCTTCAAGACTCAAATTCATTTGACTAAAGTTCTCGGTCAGATATTCCGTCTTTGTTTTGAAAACTTAATTGTACATGCCCACCTTTTCAAATTCATCTTCACTTTTACTAAACAACTCTGGCATCTAATGTAAATTCAAATGGACGGAGGGGAAAAGTATTCATTATGAAAGTAAAATTGTTCTTATTTATAGTGTTTAAGGACAAATTGTAAAAGCTTGAAAACTCAGAAAATTCCAATTTAAGGCTGGACTAAATCATTTTTACAAAAATATGTTGTTTTGCCTGTAGCTACTCATACATGAGTTTACCTGACAATGTGGTGCGGTTCTGAAAACTGTAGTACAAGAAAAAGGAAAGCCAAATCAGCTTTATTGTTTTTCACAGAATCTGTCTTTTACCACGCAGTCATTATGTAGTGACAGTTTTAACAAATATGTACAAAAGAATAGAAAATGACAGTGAAGTTACCAGTAAAACGTAATAGGAACAAGTTAATTCATAAGATCACTTGGTTGAATGTATGGAAACATTAATGTACACATATAATTAGATTATCATAATTAGAAAAATACTTGAAAAGGCAATATGCAGTTTAGCTGACAGATATAATACAGAAAACACTGCTTTACATCCCAAAAAGTCTGCTAATCCAAAGAACCTTTATGCTTATTTCTTATTTCATGCCACCACAGTGGAGTTATTGTAGCTGCGTGAATCTTGCATTTTTTTGTCATTTTCAAAAATAAACAAACAACCTATAGTGATTTCAAACTAAATATTGATCTTTGGATATCAGTTAGAACAAATAAATCATAAATATATTTCTTCCACAAAATGTTTGATATTGTTTCAGAACTGATGACATTACATGGGCTTCTTTTACAGAAGTAAACAGTTATTAAACACACTTAAAATTGTTGTGTTCGTGTATAACATTGACCGTGGTGACATTTATATGAATTGTCTCATCAGCTCTTTAAAGAAATGTGGTGCTGCACTGAAATTTAAAACGTACCTCTCTGCTGTATTATAGTCCACATCATCTTTTTATGTCTATGCTGGGAAGACTCAAATTTGAAGGATGTAGAAATTAGTCATTGTTTATTTCGATTCGTCATGCTATGAATATTTCTGCTTACCCCACCTCGCAATGCTCCAGCAAAAGGAATCAATTATATCTGATATTTTGCAAATATTCTATTTGATGTCATTCTTGACTCAGATGATTGCAAAAAATATTTTTACCTTAATCAAGCCAATCTTTTCTTGCTTTGGGATTAAATGTCAAAGTAATTTCCTACTTCAGCTTGTCAGGGTTGAGGGTTTTCTGTAGGTTTCCAGGTTGTCCAGGTGGTGGCGCCAGGCTGTTCCTGTTGGAGCGCTCATGAACACCTGTGCGGCAGTACAGGTGTTGCTGATACACTGCTTGTCAGAGCAGCTTAAGAAGAGCAGTGGACCAGACACACTCTGTCTGAGTGTTAGTTACTCACGGGTAATGTTGCTCCTCCCTGCCAGCCTCCTGTTTACTTCCTCAATGCCTTTCCCTGTGACTAACTTCTTGTGTGCTCAATCCGGGTCAATCTCCCTGAGAATCCTCTGTGCCTCTATAACCCTCAAGTTCCCGGATCTAGAGCAAATTGGTTCACGCTCTTCTGTATGCTCTGCTCCGTCTGCTCGCTCCAGCAACCTGCCACAGCATCTACCCACAGCCGTTGTGCAACTCTGCCTTCTGGATCTTTGCTACTCTCAACCCGCTCACATCTCCCAGTCGGCTAGATCTTATTTTGACATCAGTTTTGGGTGAATAAAGAGTTTTGTTTTGTTTGTTTGTTATGTCTCCTGTTCTCATATTTTCCTAAATTATTGACTCCATTCACATTGTCATGAAGGTGAAACCTAAATTATTCATAGAATTGACAGACTTCAATTGAAAACTACTTTCATTTAACCGCAAAGTTTATTCTAACAAAATAAAAAGGGTATACCTCAGGATGAAACATTCTCCTTATTATTTATTCAGTAAATATTTACTGGTAATACTCCAATCTGAACTGGTTCTACTGGTACGCTTGCTTGAGCAAATTTATGTTTTTTATGTTAGAAAGTTTCTAAACTTACCCTAATTTTCAGGTTCCCTTATTGTTACTCTAAGAGAAGGGTCAAAGGCAACATTGTCATATATGACCAGCTATTTTTACAAACAAGGAATTTGAACTGGTCGTTGTGCAGAACTTGCAACATATAAAAAAGGGTTAATTAAAAGAAAAAAAAGTAATGAAGGTGTAATGCAAGCCTATCCTCCATGAATTAGCATGTGTTTGGATTGGTGAACACAGGAAGAGGCAACTTCCTCACAAATGACTGAATAAACATAAGACAGGTGCAACACATTTTTTTTTTTAAGTTTAGAGGCACATGTCGTTAGTACAAGTTTGCAAACATGTTTATTATTGCCTTGGATAATGAATTACATGCGGTCTGCTGCACCATCAAAAACATGTTTCTCTAATATCCCCCTGGAGGGTCTCACTGAGAGGAAGTGAGGCCCGACCTGCTCTCAGGACAGACCAACATTCTTGTTTTCCAACTCAATTATCTCCAATTTGACAATAAAACCTTTAACTTCCCATTTTTAAATATGTTGAGTCTATTTATACTTTAGCGACTAGTAAAAACACATATATAACCATCACTTTGTTAACACTAACGACAGGATATATGGATTATAATCGACTAATAATCTGAAGTATTACCAGATTAAGTTACTGATAAGAGACTTTGCATTAATTTGATCCTGACTCAAACAAACAGCAGAACTTGAGTAAGTAAAGATTGAAAAATGATAAAAAAAGGCTGTTTAGCAAATAGTCCTGCATGCCTCCATTCTTTGAGAAGACTGCTGCCATAACAGGAATCACAATAAGAAATATAAGCATTACTTTCTGTTTTGTCTAGAAAGCTGCTTTGAAGACATGAAGGTTTATGCAAAGTCCAAAGGATAAAAGGAAAGCAGGACCATTAACACTTTTGTAAACTAATAAAAGCATCCTCAAATCAATTCTGAAACAAACAGGAAGTGGAACTAATTGGCAAGTTGGGAAATAGTGTATGATATATTTGTGATGATGCTCAATATTGATTCGGCTGTGGTTTGAAGTGAGCTCAGACATGTCTTTCTCAGACAGTCCTGAACATAAGATGAATAATGATAATCCTGTAGTGTATTTTTCACCCTAAATCATTCAAACTATTATTTCTATTAAGTACTGAAATAAAACATAGCTTAGCCAAAATATCTTATATTGGTTTTAAATCTAATTCCCCTGTCACTTTAGGATTGTTACATTTTTGGTACATTTTAATAAAGAAAAATAAATACAAATAAATAATTTTTTTGTTTTGGGTGAGAAATTAAGTATTGTAGAGAGAGGTACTTACTCTACATATCTTATAACACACTCATGACAATTAGGTTTGAGACAACTTTTTTATAACAAACATTAGAGTTCCCAAAACCCCGACTAGAAATATCTGAGAGCTATCTCTGTTTAGATTTCTACCTTGCCGTTATATCTGTATGATACACAGTTTAATCACCACCTAAATCTGCCATATGAACAGCAAAGATCTTACCACATGTACCCACAGGTCCAAAGCTGCTACAGCATCAACAAAAGTGCACCCCAGATGTTGAGACAACTAAATATTAACATTACATAGTACGAAATATTGCCATCCAGACCCTTTACTCACATGTGCATGATGGATCCATTAAACTGACATCATTAATTTACTTCTGATAATTTAGTATAACAGATATTTTCCCTTTTAGGAAGTCTCAAATAATTACTATTTTATTTCCACATAGTCTGTTGATCTTTAAATAAGAAACAGATAAAAAGGAAAATTAAAGTGTGATTTTACAGACTCTGTAAGTATCTTATTACAGAGTCTGCATGAAGCAAAAACATGTAACTTCCAGTATACACACACTATTCAGAATAAAAAGCTGTTATCTAAAAGATTTGAAACATGTTATTGTAAACATCAGGATACATAGGACACGAAAACAGATTTATTTAGACATTATTCAGTCTGCCATCTCCATCATTTCTGGTTTGGGTCAGCAACCAAACGGGACAGAGTCCAACTGCAAAACACAATCAGAGCTGCAGAAAGGATAACTGGTGCTGAACTTCCCACCATCCAGGACCTGTATTGGTCCAGGTTCATAAATAGAGCAGCAAAACTCTCCAAAGACCCATCAGACTCTGGTCACATCCTCCCTTCAACTTTCCTTCTACCCGCCTTATAATGTTTTAATGTAATGTGTGTTACTTTGTTCAAGTAAGAAGTGAACTTGTGTTTTACTCTTGAAATCTGGGCTAATGAAGCAGATCCTGATTCTGAAAAACTGCCAAAGGTTTTAGCCTTACTACAGTACACAGTGAAATAACTCTCTAAGAGTACATTACATGTTATAAAAACGCTGATCAAATTGCAATTATTGAGTTTTTGCAAAGAGTAATTGATTAATTAAAATCAACCCTCTTGGATGTAGGCATTTAGGGTAATTAGCTGCACAATGAAGTTCTGCCTCTCTGACAGATGGGCTGGGCTAGCATTGGCCTAAGACTCTGATTATGGTCAAGGAGTAGGTTGAATACAAAATAGAAAAGTGTAGTTAAGTACTTTCCTGTTCTTTTATTAAAATGACCTCAAGATGTAAGACAGAAAAATGTGTTAAGTTCTTACTTCAGATTGATTAGCTTTGTTATCAAAAAGCTGTGATCAGAAACAAACAGTGATGGAAGGACTTAGGTTTCTATCTGTCCTTGACAAAAATGAAAAGAACAGTTTTTTTTTTATAATTCTGTTGCTTTCACTTTTCTAAAAATGTATCTGCCTCTTTTACAAAGAAAGAACTTGGAATACTTTCCTGGAAGTAACAAGCAGGCATGTGGAGTCATTCACATTTAGCTGAGACTGAAAGTCTACCCAAAGAAAGTCTTTGGTTAGGTTAAAGGCAGTAATTTAACCGAATTATGCAAGTATAACAGATCCATTATGCAGTTTGGCTCTAAGCTTAATCAAAAACCACAAGTAAAATCATTTTCATCTTAGAACTATCCTACTTTTTATGCGTTGATCAATGCTCCAAGATATGGTCCATGTTAGGACAGTTTGTATAACCCTTTATGCATCCAGAAGGATATAGCTGCTGTATCTCCATCCTGCAACAATATTTATCGTTAACTACCTTGACAATCTAAATCACAGTTTAGGACCAAACATTTTTAGTGGCGAGTGACTAATCAGCTGGTTTTCAATGATTCTGGAATCAAACTCTGATTATTAAACACACCATAACTAAAGATCACAACCATTTTCAATCTGTACAGCGACAAAAGTAGAATGCTCTTTGGTGCATTATGTATTCATTTTCATTTAACTAGTATAGTTTCTGATAAATAGAACATATTGCCTTGTGAAAAATTATTTGCCACTCTTCTGAGTTTTTTTCTGTTACACCTGTAGTGTTTCTGATCAACAAATGTTACCATCATAACCTGAATAAATACAGAAGGAAGGCTTTAACTGAGAAGGTCATGCACTGAGGGGAGAAAGGCCATCCAAACCAACCCAACTCTAAATGAGTTGATAATTGCTGTCTTAATTATGCCATAATTCACAGATATGATTAGGATCATTATCAGTGGCAACGATTTGCACTTACTGGCAACAATTAAATAACAGACTCCTTAGTCAAAGTCTGGACTTAAAGCTGATGGAGATGTTGTGTCAAGACCCTAAACAAAGTGAATTCAAAACCTTAGTTTTCTTAGCTTTTTTGTTTTTTTGGCATGTTTGACAAAGGTGTGTTTTCATGGGTAGAGAATGCTGTAAAACAGAACACCTGCAACTGCAGGAGCATGAGGCAAGGTTTTACAGCTGTTAATGAGCAAAAAGAAGTTATTTCTATTGAAAGTTCAGCAGCTAAAATTGAATCCTCATGTGAACAGACCTGTCAGAGGAATGATGATGTTGGCTTACTGCTAAATGCAATATTAATGTTGTTAACACAGAGAGTTTGGACAGAAAGCAGAAGTGGAAACATTAAGATAAATACTTGCTGTTAGTTAGTTTTGTTAATAAACTGCACAGACCTACGCTCTTGGGAAGTTTTTATCTTTTTTACAGTCACATAGCTTTCTGGAATTAGTCAATGCAAAATTAAAATATATCGACATAATATTAACAGGCCATACCTAACACAAAAACAAGTTTAAAAATATATATTTCTAACAGCAGATGGTCATAAGAACAGAGAAGCAATGACAACGTTGCCTGGGTTTATCAATGTAAACTCTCTGCAGTCTCAGGGATTTGGTGAAAACATAAATCAGTAAAAGGGTTAAACACTCTTAGTGGGAAACACTCGTTACATGGTGCGTTAATGAAGTTGATAAAGTATTCATTTCATTTCCAAAACCAAAACAACGTCTGAACAAATGTGTTTGAACTCAACCATTTAACAATGAATAAAAAGCAAAAACAGAAGAAAAAACATAATTCTTAAACTTTTCATGGATTCCAAACAAAAGCCTCTTTTAATTAAATCTGTAGCTTTCATAATCAAGTTTAAAGGTAGGAATCATATGCAGGGCGGCAGTTGCAACAGTTGAAGAAAAAACACTTACAATAGCAGCTGAGGGCTGTTTCACTAAACTCCAATTCAGAAATCCAGAATAAGAATTAAAGCTAGGCTTGGCCTAGTATGGTCAGCACATCATAGCTTTATCTGTTTCATCAAAACCAAACCAGCCTCAGAAGATATGACTTTGTCAAACCAGGTTTATGTAGTTCAGGTTAACGTACTTCTGCAGCTTTCTTCAACAGACCACAGATTCACGGATGCCACAATGGAGAAGTCAGAGATACCATTAACCAAATGAGGTACATCTCTGGATGGAGGGTTATGATGAATAAAAGCACGTCATACACAAAAAAACAAACACTGCAATGGTTATAAATTTACTGAATGTGTATGTATAGTATAATGAACATTACCTAACGTCAGCCCTTAACTGACGTCATAACCACACAGTTTAAGAAGGTAACTGACATTTGTTCAAGTGAACAACTTTAAACTAATAAAGTGCTAACATTGGAATCTGACAGCAAAATAATTAAACTTGTATTTTGTATACTTCTTCATATCTTCTAAACGAGAATGAATGATTTCTTTTTTAATAAAAAAAAATATTCTTGTGGAAAGTTATGTTAAAATGTTCATTCTTTTCAACCCAACAACAAACATGAATCAAAAAAAAATTATTAATTCTATTCAAGTTTAATTTTGTTTGGAAATCCAAAGCAAAAAGTCGAAAGATGATATATTTCTGTAATAATTAAATATGCATGAAAAACAATAAGCTGTTTATTGTCAAAGGTCCAAAGACCAGCTTAATATCATAGGTCCTTAAGAGTTTATTTAATTTCCCCCAGAGATGAGGGGACTGGTAAAATAAGAGGCAATAAACTCTTCAACGGATGTTGGAGAGAATAAAAAGCAGCCATAATTAATAAAACCATGTTGAAAACGTTGCTATTCTTAATCTTTTTAGTTTGTCTGTGGAGTCGAGAAGGCTGCGGTTATTATGCCACTCATGGGGAATACTTCAGTTTAGATGCTGTTTTCAAGGAAATTAATGAAAAGTTCTTTTGTTTTTTTCACATTTACAAGACAGTCAAATTGCTATCTATTATGACAGCATTTCAATATGCCCAAATAGATAACTATAGAGGTACTAATGCTACAGACTGCCAACCAGGGAGCTAATTACAGGTAAGTAGAGGCAGCTGGGGAAGAGAACAGGCAGAGCCAAATTTATGCTGGGAAGAGGAGCAACCCTGCAGGCAGAGGGAATGTGAAAGAATCAAAGCAAAGAGAGAAAGAAAGCAAAACCAAGATAAAGATGAAACAAGCGCAATCAAAACTAAACGTCCAAAACACCTAGAAATCACAACATAAGCATTATGCACAAAGTTACATTTAATGGCTAAATTTAAATTGTAGTTTCAAACCCTTTTCTGTTTACTCCTCTTTAACTGCCTGTCTTGCTTCCTGACCATTTCTGTACAAAGTCTTCGACGCGTGAATATCTTCTTAGCCTCACAGCTTGAAGAAAACAATAGAGTCAAAACCTCACGACAAATTTTGAATAGATAACTGAAGTCCATCTGAACACGTCAGGTCAGTCCTAACAGGCGTTTAAGCTCAGCTGCTGTCGGGATTCTGTAAACTTTCAAAAAACTCACTTAGCTCAGTACAGTAACTGAAGAGCTCATTTAATCTTCACAATATAAGACTGTAATCATGCATAAAATGTCCCCTATGATAAACGTATCAGACAAGCTTGATAAATAGGACTGTAGGCAAATGTAGTTTTTCCACTGATTGTGCAGAAATCAAAGTCGCAACACAAAATAGATAGCATGTTTGCTTTGTGTTATTTTTTGGTTTGAAGGTTTTTACAGTAAACACAGGGAAACAGATTATATTTTTATACATTTGTGTTTTTAATATAACTTAATAAATTGTTATAAAGTGTCTTGGAAAAAAGTAAAAATGAAGAATCTGAAATAAGTGTCCTGTATGTCATTTGTCCTTCTTTGCACCGATTAAAGTTTTGGCTCTTTGAGGTTTATCTTTATCGGCTGTTGAAAGTAAGCCACTCTATTGTATTGTATTGCTCGAAGGTGAAACTTCGCCCACTTTTAAGTATTTAATAGCTTTTAATACTTTCTGTTTCCAATCTGTTTAGCAGCATCCATTTCCGCATCAACTCTGTTTTGAATTATCCAGACATGATGTTGCCTGAGATTTGAACAGAACTGGTTAGACTGGCTTTGATTGCAGAAAATTAACGTAAATTAGGTTTTATACCACATTTCTCAAAACACAATCCACCACAGACATTGACTGTTTTGTTGATTTAGACCATTAAGACAGTTGTATTGGGCGGCATTAGAAAAAAGTGAAAGTAGTTATACCAGAAAAATAATTCCGTCTTTGCTCAATTTCTGTTGTTTTGTAGATTGTTGGAAGGGGGTAACTTTATTTTAAACTGCAAAAAGGCTGAAATGAATGAAAAACTAAAACTACAAATAAAAACTTAGACAAGTTTTGGAGTTTGCAAATATCCTTAATCGTTTTGACCGTAAATTATAACTCTTATCATGACCAGAACATTTATCCTGAAGGCAATAAATGTTCATGCCTACAGTTGAGATAAAACATTTTTAACTTCTCATTTTATATTCACCATATAAAAGGAGGAATTTAAAAAAAAACGTTCTTTCAATGTGATGTTTAGAAACTATGGAGGCAGATTTAAAAGGCACTAACACAACTACAACAACAATATTATATATATTATGTTCGAGACATTTACTTGCTTCTGCCTTGAGCAGTTGGAGTATATTACACTACTTTATGTATCCTAAAGGGAAATGAAATATTGTGGTAACTAATTTAATTAAAGAGTCATTATAGAGGGTGGTGGCTGTGGCCAGGAACGATCTCCTGTAACAGTGTGTTTTGCAACTAAACTGCAGAAGCATAGACTGAATAGAGTCTCTTATCCAAAAACAGTGTCATGAAGATGTTTTTCAGGATTTTCCATAATTTTCTCGATTTTTATGTAAAATCCTTCTTTAAATCTTCATCTCTAGAGATTCCATATTTGTCCCCAGAAAAGAACCAGCCCTCATTATCAGGTTGTTGAGCCTTTTTAGAATCCTACCACTGAGACTATACACTCACAAAGGATGGCAATGGAGGTGAAACTCTCAACATCTTGACAGGATCTTATCTTCCTCAATCCAAGAACATGATCCTCACAGTGGGTCCTGGCTAGTCCAGGTGACAGTGGGTTTATTTAAGTAAATATACGAGGGAATCTTCAACTCCACATTGATAAGCAAACTGCAACGGGTCCTGTAATGTTGCCGGTTTGCTTACACAGGTATACTAACAGAAGTTATACTAACATGATGTGGGATGTCAGAGCGGTGGGTCTGTAGTTTTTGATGGCAGTTGAGTGAGTTTTCTTTGGTACCGGTACTTCAACAGCACTGAAACCCTCTCTTTGGTCAAGCTAAGGTTGAAGATGTGTTGCTGAATCCCACAGAGCTGCTCTGCACAGACTCCGCCCACCTGATTTGGTGGAAGACAAACTTGTGGGACCAGAATTGTCCATGACTGAGATCGAGGGTAAAACATTTGAGGCGTGGCAGTAGAGATGTGGGTCAAAGGAGGATCGGGGTGTCTGTTAGGCTGGGGGCAGGAGAAGATGGTGGTGAGCTTGTTCCTAAACTGAACCTGTTGATGAACTCGTTGAGACCATTGGCTCTGTCCACGCTTCCATCAATCCGATCCTAATTCTGCTTGAAGCCTTCTTTATGCCTGACCACACATCTCTGATATTAGTCCTCTGTAATTTACTCTCCAGCTTCATCTCTTTTCTCTCTGATCTTAACTTTGAGCTACCTCTGTGTACTCCTCAGTAAGTCTCTGTCTCGCTCCCTGAACCCTCTTGGCAAACAATATGGATGAATACGTACTGCGTCTGGACTGTGGAGACAACTCTTTCAAAGACACTGTATTGTATCCTGGGTGACACCATCTGATGTTGACAAGCATTGCCCATCCCCCTCCATTCCTTTCCTTACTACTCTTAAATCCTGATCTCCTCATATAGTCAGGGAACCCCCCAGACAGATGTTGGAGTCGAGGATATGATCCTGCAGGCATGTCTCAGTAAAACACAAAAAAAACTGCATATTTCTGATAATCTTGCTGAGTCCTTGTCGGGGCTTTAAGTTCATCCACATTGTTGGATAATGATCTTAGATGGTTCTAACTTCTGCTTTTGCAATGTTAATCAGCTGCTCCCTGATGTAAACCACCCTGCTGCTATGGTTACATGTACTAACAAAAGAGCAGAGTCTGTGGAAAACTCCATCCAGCTGCTCAGCATTTAAAACAATCCTAAATATTAGTCCAGAAAAAGCTTTTCACAAGAAAAACAGGAGTAAATTTGGAGAGCCGGTCAAGGACACTGCTATGATGAGGGCCTAAATCTTGAAATTGATTCTAGAAAAATCCCAATTAACTAGCCAGATCTAAAAGATAATCTCTGTAATAACAATGACTTGTGCATTTGTAAAAAAACAAAAACTGAGAAGAATATTTAAAACAAGGTTTTTTTTTATAAAGTAGAAAAGATAAAAAAACAGAGAACCTGATCATCTTCTCTGTGAGGCTGCTTCACAGTGATTGCTTTTAACTTTTAGCTTCCCCAAAACTGCTGTAGTACATACAGCTACAGCAGATCCTTACTGCCCGTTGCCGTCAGCGTCCCAAACAAATTGGAAACATGGATACCATTAATTACAACAACCGTTAATATCACATCTGGATTATTAATTTTTTTTAAAAATTGGAGTGACTTTGTGTTTGACTGTTTTGGTCATGTTTCCCCTACAATGAGCTTTTTAGATTAAATCGATGTTCTACAACAGGGGAACAACTTTTTCCATCTGCAGGGACTGTAAACAAAATATTGCAGACATGAAATGTAAGAAATAACCGTGTAATTTGCTCATTAGTGAAAACAAGATTCAATGTTGGGCATCCAAGCTTCACTGCTAATAGCAACATTAATATATGCACAAGATGTTGTTTAATGTGTGTGGGCACACTGATTCGGCAGATGGGGCGTAACCGAATGCTCAGTCAACATGCAGGTCAGGAGCTGAGTTCTCAAAATTATCAATACATTATTCCTGGTGAGCGAAGGCATGGCAGACT
>JAVLVB010000645.1:209769-233809 GCA_032876305.1 Orestias chungarensis
GTGTGCGTGGGTGTGTGTGTGTGTGTGTGTTCATGAACTCTACTCAAAGAATTTGTAAATACACTTCTTACATCCCACAGGAGCAAAAACACAGCAAGCCGACTGATCATCACAGATGAATGAAAGCACAACATAGAGGAGACTGTTGAGGATAATTACTGGAGCTGGAAACATCTAAACACATCTCTTGGGATTGGTATTAATCTCCCCGTAAATTTGCTGTCGATTCATTTTCGAGCAGATTCAGCATCTTGGTGTAAAACAGCAGAATAACAGAGAAGTAGTTTACAGCAAGAACGCAGTTAAATTTTGAAATCTGTTTAAAAGAAAAAATTATTAAAGTATCCATACCCCGAGTGTACAGGTTTTACCAGCCTTTTATTAATAGGGTTTTATTTGCAACATTTTGTAAAAGAAAACAGATTTAAAAAAGTTCTTAATTATTTGTGGAAACTCTATTTAGTTAATTCTACTGAAAAAAGGCTTAAACCTGAATGTGTTATAGTCTTATTATTGATTATTGGGTCTTTGCAATTTTTAGTCAAAGTTATTAAGAGTCATTGTGAGAGTTTTAAAGAGCCGCATATAGTTGCAGACACTTGATTTATTAAAGCAAACAGCAGGAAAAAAATTAAAACAATTCAGACAATTTCTGGAGTTTTAAGACATAATAAATATTAACTATCCCTAATTTTTATGACTAGAAATGTGTCACGTAAATTGATCAATAAACAACATTCAGAAACATGTTTCAGTTTGACTCAATGAAATCATGAACATTAAAAGTTATAGATATTTACATGGAGTGAATTCCCCCCCAGTTTGGTCTCTGTTGTGACTTCACAGCTCTTTAGTGAGGTCAAAGAAACGAAAGGGAATCATTCTACATTTGTTTCTGCCCGTTGTGATAATTGATTGAAAGGAAATGTTAAGAGTTCTACCTGATTGCTGGGATATTACAGAAGAATAAACATCAGCATGATACATTGCATTCTGATTCTTAATACGATTCATGTCGGATGGCTCTCTCTTAGGTTTGCACCCCCTTTGCTTCCCTGAGATTTTCTTGATTCATGCTGTAAATGTCAGTTACTCCTTGATGACTAATAATGAAAACTGAGGCAGATGGAGCAGTTGGCCTTGTACATATTCTCCCAACCTTAGGAAATCAATTTTTCATTTCTCTCTGTAATTTTACAATCTTTTTTGTTATCTGTCTTTATTGGTAGATGTGCAACAGTTATATGAAGAGGAAAAGTATTCTTGCTCTGGCTAAAAGAAAACTATTGAAGAGCTGAAAGCTTAATATTTTTTTTAGAAGTCATGTTAGTGTCACAGCCATATATTAGGTATGACTAATTCAAGAAAGATTGAGCTAGAATTTTTAAATTATATATGTATACACGTCAAAGCGCAGGTGACCCCTGTCTCTATCAGGGGGGTCAGTGTGGACACTGTGGAAGACTATAAATACCTGGGTGTGCGCATTGACAAACTGAACTGGGCCAAACACACTGAAGCCCTCTGAGAGAAGGGCCAAAGTCGTCTCTATTTTCTGAGGCGTCTGAGGTCCTTCAACATCTGCAGGACTATGCTGAAGATCTTCTATGAGTCTGTGGTGGCAAGTGCCGTCCTATATGCTGTTGCATGCTGGGGTAGCAGGCTGAGGGTGGCAGACGCCAACAGACTCAATAAATTAATCGGTAAAGCCAGTAATGTTGTGGAAGTAGACCTGGACTCACTGATGACAGTGTCTGAGAGAAGGATGCTGTCTAAGGTGCAGGCCATCATGGATAATGGTTCCCATCCACTTTATGACACAGTGATGAGACACAGGAGTACATTCAGTTCAAGATTCATTCAACCCAAATGCACTACAGAACGCCACAGGAGGTCATTCCTACCAGTGGCCATCGATCTCTATAACTCCTTCCTCACTGTTGTCACTGTGCAGCATTGATAACTATCATTGATACATGCATTAATACAGTACAATAATTATGTCTGGTGTAACCTGCATGTGCAATAATTTTATAATAATTATAATTTTTAACTGCTGAATACAGTATGTTCTGTACTATTATTATTACAGCCACAGCCACTTTACACTTATTGTACATTATAATAAGACTGATTCTTTATATATGTAAATATTGCATTTTTGTTTTTATTACTTAACATAAATGGTTGCTACTGCAATAACTGCAATTTCCCTCTGGGATTAATAAAGTATTTCTGATTCTGATTCTGATCTTAGAGAATATCAGTATTTTAGCTTGGAAAGCTACAATACAAAGGCACAATACTACTTTACAAGCCATGGACAGGTGTTTGCACCATTGGTTGGCTGTGTTCCCAACACCAGAGAAGAATAGGACCATGGACTTCAGCCTCTAAGGTATTGCTCAGGTATACTTGGTGTTTTAAAATACATTGTTGTTAGCTTTACAGAGAAGATTTAGAGTTTTCAGTAACTTGCGGGTGGTGTTGGTTCTGAACCCCACCAGGGGGCTATTTCACTAGCAAACCATGGTTGATCAAGGCCTGCAGCAGCTCAGGCGGTCCCCTTACTGTGCACGAAACTTCAAAATTGCTTCAAACAGATAATATATAAAGTATTTAATCCATTATATCTGCATGCTGTACAACCACTAGTTTTATGTTGCAGATTTCTCAACATTATTTGTAAAGCCAATCTCTACCTCAGTCATATTGAAGATTGTTCCCATTATGTTCTTACACTGTGACACTAAAACCTTTTCGTCTACAGTTTGTGTTATTAAAAAGGTATAATTTGCTTTTAAGAACAAAAAGGTAAGGAGAGGAATGTAAGAAAACATGGTTCCAGCAGCTGAAGCTTAAAGACAAGACAAACTGTAACTGCCATGCACTTTCTAGGTTATAAATTTTATAGTCAGTACTTACGGAGAACAAGAACTCCATGGCGGAGTGACTGAGCGCGGTTGGATTCCACTGTCATGTTGAGCATGGTAGGGTTTCCTCTGGTGACGGACATGCGGTTATCTTGCTCCGCCTCTCTGAACATCCTCAGCAGCTGATTTGCTATGACTCCGTTTAGCACAGAAATGGCAACCATAGGTACCACAAAGGAGAGGAACGCATTTATCTGTTTAGAGAGAGAAGAAAGAATCAAAGACTGCTTAAGCTAGACTGGACTAGTAGGTAATATCATATTTACTTAGGTAACGGTTAAAACCAAATGTCTGGCATTATTTAAATCAAAGTTGTTGGAAATGTTTTAATCATTAAACTAATGTATATTCAAAATATTTATGAAAGTGATTTCTTTATTTGAAGAAAGAAATGAACCTACACTAATGTTTACATGCATTTAAACCTTAATGCTTACATTTGTTCAAATGAAATGGGTGATTGAGCTCAAATTAGTCACCAAATCCTTACAAAGTTACTTAAGGACAATAAATTAGATATTTTAGAGAGGCCATCACAAACCTTTGGTCTCAGTTCCATATAAAATTTTTGAGCAGAGCAGAAATGTGGTTCAGTTACGTGAATTCAGTCAAGAGCAATTGTTAAAAACTAAAATAAATAAAGTAAGATGTTTGTAAAATGAAACCCCAAATTGTTATATAAGAAAACAAAGCATAAACAATGACTGAAAAATAGGTAGTGTAAAACAGAACTATTACTCATTCTGTCAAAATGCAGAATAAGACTTATTTTTCGTTCTGGTTTGTACTAAAACTATAAAAAAAAAACATCTGTCTTTACAGATTCATATGATCATGACATGATTTGTTTACATGAGGAAGATTTTTTCAGGAGGAACTTTTTAAAAACCAAAAAAATTCTCAGTCAGCAGTACTACTATTTTAATTTTTGTAGAAAAGCAAATGAATTTGGAAACAGGATAGATGTAGCAGGCTGAACATAGGGTCATTTCACATGTTTTTGTTTCTTTAAAATTGATTATTTTTCATATTTTTCAGTTGAAGCAATAAAGTGTTGCTTCAGAACATGTACAAACACAAGTATTTGCTGAACTTGAGACTGGAGTATGGTGGAGTTGGTGTGTTTTTGCCTCTTTTAGTGCCAGCCCTCCTTATGACCCTGACAAAGATAAGGAGGGTAACTATGATTCAAGAAGCTTAGTTTGCCAGTTACTCTTATCTAACGATTTACCCATGTAGAAACATCAAGCCTTCCTTTTGGTGCTTTTTTTAAATCTTCCTTAGGGATCTTGGTAATGTGTGTTCTCCTTCTGTGTGTTCTCTAAGGTTATCCCTGTGTTACCTGTTCCTTGTGTAGGGTTATTCTCAAACTTATCTTTATCAGACGAGGGTTTCTGTAATGCCCTCTGGTTCATTCTATGATTAGTATCCAGATTTCTGTTTTCCACTTACAGGCACCAGCCCAGATCATCTTCATCACTTATTGTTTAGAAACCTGTCTCTGATTTCGGTTTTCCTGAGAATTTCTCTGGGTCTGAGTCGAAAGAAAAAATACAATTGTTCAGTACAGTTCTCTAACTTTCCTCAGTCGACAGTACCGCCCATCAATCCAGTACTGAAATTATCAGCAGATACTAGACCAGAATGTCGAGTTAGTGGAAGAAAAGTTATTTTTGTAAATAAAACACTTTACATTTGGAAAATGTATAGTTTAATGCAGTCTAAGAAACAAATGTTGATTCCAAGTAAAGACTGTTATGTGGAACAAATCTAAATTGTTATTGTTATTGATGATCTAGGAGCTGGGACGTTCACATATCATGATCTCTATTCCTGAAACTAACCTGCACTAAAGAAGGTTTCTAACATAGGCTGCCATGACAACAAGGCACAAGAAATGGGAAACACATTCATTAAACCTGACATTACCTCGTTAAGCCACTAATCCCGCTTCGGAGCACAGACCCCATGAGTCTGATTCACATATGTTCCAAGCTGTCATCTGTGCTCCCCTGCAAACCGTGGTTATGTTAAAACATCTAAAACTGCCTTAAAAGCAGGGCCGGACTGGGAGATTTTTTCAGGCCAGGAGCCAGTCATGTAACCAGGCCACCCTGGGCTTGCCATGCATGCTTGTTCACACCCACACCTAAATGCATGGGCACAACCAAAAGACATTTGTGCACGTGCGCACACACACTTTTAGCAAATTCCAAATAAAAGGCCACCTATAAGGCAAGGCAAGGCACGTTTATTTGTATAGCACATTTTCGTGTACAAGACAATTCAAAGTGCTCTACATAAGAAAAAAGATCAGAAAATGAAACAATAAAACCAGCTATGAATTTAAAATAAATAATATTAAAATTAAAATAAAATAATAATAATAGTACTCAGTTGCTATATGCACAGTTAAATAAGGCTGTTTTCAGCCTGGATTTAAACAACGGCAGAGTTGAAACCTGTCTCACCTCTTCAGGAAGACTGTTCCAGATTTTAGGAGCATAAAACTGGAATGAAGCCTCCCCTTGTTTGGTCCTGACTCTGGGCATCAGCAGGAGGCTACTACCTGAGGTTCTCAGAGTCCTGGCTGGTTCATATGGCTCTAACATGTCAGATATGTACTTAGGGGCTAAACCATGAAGAGACTTGTACACAAGCAAGGCTGTTTTAAAGTCTATTCTTTGAGTGACAGGAAGCCAGTGCAGAGACTTGAGCGCTGGACTAATGTGGTCATATTTCCTGGTTTTGGTCAGAACTCGAGCAGCAGCATTCTGGATGTTCTGAAGCTGTCTTAAGGCCCGTTTAGAAAGCCCAGTGAGCAGGCCATTACAGTAGTCTAACTTGCTATTGATAAAAGCATGGATAAGTCTTTCTAGGTCTGGTTTAGAGACTATTCCTCTGATTCTGGGAACGTTCTTAAGATGGTAAAAGGCTGATGATGTTACTGATTTAATGTGGCTGTTGAAGTTCAGGTCAGAATCGAGTATTACCCCAAGATTTCTGACCTGATGTTTAGGTTCCGGAAAGAGCGTCAGAAGGTAACTAATGACACTTTCTATTTGTTTTTGTGGGCCACAGACAATGATTTCAGTTTCTGCATCCAAAGACTGATCTGTTCAGTACAGTGACACAATAAATCAACAGGCCCATGTTCTCCTGCTGTCAGCGACACGTAGATCTGAGTGTCATCAGCATAGTTGTGGTAGGACACATCATGGTTGCGTATTAGCTGGCCCAATGGAAGCATGTATAGATTGACCGAGACCTCTTTTCTCCATGGTGCCTTTTGTGTACTTTTAACTATTTTAACCTTGACAGGAGTAATGGCATCCATAACCTTCAAGACACTTGATGTGTAAGAGTTTAACATATCATCAACATTAGAACACGGAGCATTTTCAAACCTAATCATTTTCAAAAACTGAATCCCTGTGTTGTCATCAATAAGTCTTCCTTGAGTAACTGTAGGGTCAGCTGTTGGCTTGGGTGTAACAGAAAGGTCAAAGAAAACACAAAAATGATCAGACAAGTGACATCCACAACACCCACATTTAAAATAGCAACACCCTTTGAGATAAGCACATCTAGAGTGTGTCCTCTGTTATGTGTAGGCTTGTTCACATGCTGAGTTAGACCAAACATCTCAAGGACAGCAGTAAGTTCTTTACATTGTTTACCTTGGGCTGAATTCATGTGCACATTCAGGTCCCCTGTTATGACCAAACAGTCAAAATTAGTGCATACAATTGAAAGTAGTTCAGTAAAATCATCAATAAAACAGTTCCCTGGAGGTTTGTAGATGGTAATACAAAGAATGGAAGATTGTTTTGTATCCATTTTGAAATGATACATACTCAAATGATGAAAAAACCCCAAATACTAATTTATGAATGGGTACTTTGACCCTGAATATGGCACAAACCCCCCCACCCCTCTGGTTTTGACGTGTTTCAGATAAAAAATTGAAGTGAGGTGGACTAGCTTCAATCAGGACTGTATCAGCTGTGTTATTATCAAGCCATGTCTCGGTTAAAAACATAAAATCAAGGTTATGAAATGAAATGAAATCATTAATCAGAAAAGTTTTCCCTGCCTAAGATCTGACATTTAGTACAGAGAGTTTCAGCGTGTTACTGTAATTTGCTGACTGTGGCTAACGAGTAGTGAACACAAGATTTGAGATGCGTACAGACTGTTTTGGACTGTTTTGATGGCTGACTAATCGTTTTCTGTTACGTATTACTACAGGGATGAAGGAAGGTACTTCCACATCGGGCCCAGGCTTATCCTTGAACAGCCATGGGTACATGCAGTACTGCTGCCTGGACCCGATGCATCTCATTCATCTAGCAGTTGTTTCAAATGACTCACACGCAGGACTCTCTGTACACTGGAGATGGAGTTGACATAAGGAGTTTGTGTTGGGGGAGGAGGAGGGCCGGGACGACGGGATGGGAGAGGACTGGGGCATGGGTTCATCCTGGTGGGAACAGTAACCAGCTCCTTCATGTGTTCTGTAAAATCCAGAAGAGGAAGAGATGGTGACAATGATGTTGATGAGGGCGGGTCCTCATTCCTGCCTTTTAGTGCAGGCGGTATCTCAGAGAGCCCCAGGAGGACGTCATCTGGAGGCGCAGGTGGGGGCTGGGGTGCTGCCGTCTCGGGGTAATCCCTGGGCTGCGTCGCATTCTTATCCTTATCTTCATGTTTTCGCTTCATTTTGTCCTTGGCCGCTGGAGCAGAATGGGAACTCAAAACATAGAATAGATTAGCTGCAAACAGCCTAACTCCAGATCTATTGAGGCAGAGACCATCTGCCTTAAAATAATGTCTGCGGTCCCAGAAAAAAATGAAATTGTCAATATAAATAAAGGTGTAAGTGGCACACACACCTGACAGCCATTCGTTCAGGCTGAACAGCCTGCTGACCCTCTCATCTCCTCTCATTAGTGGTAGAGGCCCACTGATGAACACGTCAGCATCCAAATTATTAACTATCCAATAGCTTCTTGAAGTTCTGTTTCAGCACCTCAGACTGCCGTTTCATAGTGTCGTTAGATCCCAGGTGTAGAACAAGGGTCTTAACAGTTGGATGTTCAGCCAGAATTTCAACAATATTGTCTCTCACATCTGATACCATGTCATTTGGAAAGTACAGTATTTTTGTACGTTTCCCACATAAATGTCTTAAATCCTTCACTGCAGCATCACCAACAATCAGAGTCTCAGGACAAGCCATTAGCTTCCCTCTTTGTCTTTTATTTTCTGATTTGCTTTTTCGGTTTACCTTGCTGTGTGAAGAGACTTCATCCTGCTGATCAAGTGGAGAACTAGATTTCTGTAGTGGTGCGAATCCGCTCTGTAGTGGGATAGTTGTTTGAGGAGCAGGAAGCTTCATTTTTGGTTTTCCACTGACAGCTGTCCAAGTCTGTGTCCTGCGAACGACTGGAGTCGAGGAGGATTTTGGTCTCGTCGGTAGTACAGGCCAGCCGGTCGCATCGCAGATATCTTCAGACAGGGCTGGTTCTCTCTTCTTCAAAGATTCAAGGAGACTTTATTGTCATTTCAACACATGTGGTACATGAGGTGGAACGAAATTACATACTCACGGTCCAGTTCCACCCAAGAGCTAATATTAAAATAGATAAAATAAAGATAAAAAATTAAAATAAATAAAATAGAAGTAGAGTAAATAAAATAAATAAAATAGAACATAGAATATACAGAAAATGTACAGCATATACGTTAGTGAAGTGTCTCAGTGCGGGTATGGTAAGGTGTTCAGTTATGTATTGTCCGTGCAGTGGTTTGTTCCGGAGGAGTTCAAGAGTCTCACAGCTTCAGGAATGAAGCTGTTTCTCAGACGGGTTGTTCTACACTTGATGCTCCGCAGCCTTCTGCCTGAGGGGGGCGGAACAAAAAGTGAGTGTGTTGGGTGGGTGGGATCCTTCCTGATGCAGGTGGCCCTTTTCCTGCATCTGGAGGTGTAGATGTTTGTGGTGCTGGGGAGGCTAACTCCAAAAATCCTCTGTGCGATCTTCACCACCCTCTGCAGAGCTTTCCTGTCTGCAGCAGAGCAGTTTCCATGCCACACGTTGATGCTGGAGCACAAGACGCTCTCCACCACAGATCTGTAGAAGGAGGTGAGGACTGAGCTCCCGAGTCCAGCTTGACTGAGCCTCCTAAGGAAGTCGAGCCGCTGGTGCGCCTTCCTGACCAGAGTGGAAGTGTTGTTGCTCCAGGTGAGGTTGTTAGGTGTACACCCAAATACCTGTAGCTGTTGACCATTTCCACCGCAGATCCTCCCATGTGCAGGGGGAGGTGGGCATGCTTGCCCCTTCTGAAGTCCACAATCATCTCCTTGGTTTTCTTTTCATTAATGCAGAGGTTGTTATCTCTGCACCAACCCTCCAGGTGTTCCACCTCCTGCCTGTAGCTGGACTCATCACGGTTTGTGATGCATCCAACCACTGCTGTGTCGTCTGCAAACTTCACAATATGACAGCCTGGATGGATAGGCGAGCAGTCATATGTGAGCAGTGTGAACAGGAGGGGGCTCAGCACACAGCCCTGAGGGGAGCCAGTGCTGAGGGTAATGGTGGGGGAGGAGATGTTGTGAATCCTCACAGACTGCGGCCTGTTGGTCAGGAAGTCCAGGACCCAGTTGCAGAGGGAAGAGCTCAGTCCAAGTGAGGAGAGTTTTTTAATCAGAGTCTGAGGAATCATGGTGTTGAACGCAAAGTCCACAAACAGCATACGAACATATGAATCCTTCTGCTCCAGGTGGGTGAGGGCAGTGTGGACCACGGAGGAAATGGCGTCCTCTGTGGATTGATTTTTCCTGTATGCATACTGGTGTGGATCAACGGTGATGCTGATGTTGGCTTTGATGTCTAAACCAGTCTCTCGAGGCACTTTGTGACTATCGGTGTGAGGGCTACTGGCCGATAGTCATTCAGACCTGTCGCTGCAGAGCTCTTGGGGACCGGGATGGTGGTGGCGGTCTTCATGCAGGTGGGGACAGCTGCCTGGATGAGGGAGGGGTTGAAGATGTCCGCCAGCACGTCTGAGAGCTGGTCCACGCACTCTCTCAGCACCCGTCCGGGGATGTTGTCTGGGCCAGCAGCTTTCCGGGGGTTGATACTCCTCAGCGTCCTCCTTGCTTCTACTGGAGTCACACTGATGGGCTCTTCTCCTGGTGAAGTCGTTATTCTGGTGCTGGGGA
Source organism: Orestias chungarensis (assembly GCA_032876305.1). Classification (NCBI taxonomy): domain Eukaryota; kingdom Metazoa; phylum Chordata; class Actinopteri; order Cyprinodontiformes; family Cyprinodontidae; genus Orestias; species Orestias chungarensis. The sequence continues at coordinate 219,931 of JAVLVB010000645.1, forward strand.
GGGTGTCAGGGTTGTCCTGTGAGATGTGTGTTTTCCTCTGAGATGACTTACTCTTCGGCTTAGCGCCGAGCACATTCCAAACATTACTTGTCTTGTTATTCAAAGCAACATCCTCTTGGTTCTGGTCGTCCTTGCCCGTGCTGATTAGCTGACGGTAGCAGCGTCATGTCCAGTAAGAGGTATAGTTGTATTGTAATCGGCATTTATTTCCACATTTACTTCTAGTCGTTGGATTTTGGTTTCCAGCATGTTGAGTTTCTGAAGGAGATTAGCGTAGTCATCCTCAGAAAAAGAAAAAGGAGGCATCTTGCTGATGGATTGTTCGGCTTTCTCAAGATATGCAGGGAGAAGCTCCAAAAAGAATAAAAAAATAAAAAAATAAAAAAGAAGGAAAAAACACAAAACGCAGAGCTGAAGCGGGAAAGCGTCCGCCTCCGTCGAGAGCAAAGCAAGAAGATCTGTTAGACCTACTGTAACTTCCGAGGTTGTAATACACAGTAACGTTACTGCTGTTAATGCAATAGTACTAAGATAATGAAGATTTTACACAATAATAATTGTCTAAGTTAGAGATTTACAGTCAAATCATGTAAAAAATCAACTGCCTCAGTAACACATAATCATACCAGGGAATACTAATGAACCCCAACCTACAGTAAATCCAAGGTTGGACTACAGAAATGGTCATGTTTGATCTGGGATACATAACAGCAAATCAAGAGCAGATAGAAATATTTAACAACATAATCACTTAATAGAATAACAGCAAATTTATTATTAAAGTCTAGAGCCATTTATGTCTATGCTAGCGTCTGGTAGTGGTCATGTGTTGTTGCTCTACTGTAGAAACGGTTTTGTAACTTCTCCCAAATGCTCTCCTTCTCCTGAAGTACCAGCAGGACTGGTGTCATCACCATCACCACCTTTGAATAGCAAACATATGTTTACAGTTTTTCCATAAACTGTATTTCATACAGTAAGATTATGTAGCCTGTCTCACTGATTTGGCCTTGTACTCATTTACACGATAATGATAAGATTATATCTGATTAGCTGGACAAATAAATAACTTAAAAAGTAAAATAATAATAATAATAATAAAGTGGTTTGTAAATCAGTGATTTTAACATCCAAGTCTTTATCTTAATTTCAAGGCTAAACCTATATAAGCTCCATATTTACACTGTAGACTGAATGTGTGCAGCCACAAGTTCCTTTAGGGGTCTCTGTTTAAACTTTAAACACAAAATGTTGCTACAAATATATTATTAAAATCTAAAAAAATATACATTTAACCTTAAAATAATATTTGTACCAACATTTTGTGTGTGCGTGTTTTTTGTAAATAATTTACTTGTAATCTTTATTTTAATGGCAATCTTTATTGCACGGCTCGCTCGGCTCGATCGTTTTGCGAGCTGCCGTCACCAGACACACGCCACGCCCCTTCCTCCACACCTGTGTGGTTGATACGGACGTTTGGGGCGGGTCTTAATCGAAATAAACAATCATCTTTCCCACCTCACATGATGCTGGCCTGACTGCCTCTATGGCTTGACCCACCGCTGGTCTGTCTATCTGATATTCGCAGGCCGGGCCTGCTTAAAAGGGCCTTTTTTACTCCATAAGTAGACGTGCTTCTCGGCTGTTGTCCAGGGTTAGGTCATTATTAAGTAGATCAGCTCAGACTGGTGGTCAGGAATTCAAAAAGTCTTTATGCAGTGTGTGAACTCAGCACCAGAGACAGACAGAGAGAGAAAGAATAGAAAAGCTAACAGGAATGCTAGATGTGTTACAGAAAACTGATTTATAATCATTTGAAGATTTTTAGCCTTTGCCTGTTCTATATGGTCAGATGCCCTAATTACAATAAAAATAAAACAAATGATAATAAGAAGTTTCCGATGTGAAATATGTTATCATTTTGTTATTCTGTAATTATTTTATATTGTTTTATTGTGACTGTGAAAGCAAATGCACATTCATACACAACAGTAACACGTTCTTATTTAAAAGGCAGACGATGTAATGTTTGATTCATGTTTTCAGAGATAACAAGAACAGAAAAGCAGGAAGCCACTAAGGAAAATCAAGGGGTTGGTCATAGTCATGGTAAAAAATAAATACATAAAAAGTCAGTGGAGCAAAACTGAATAGACTTCACAAAAATTTAGCAAATAATGAATATACATCATATGTTTTAGTTAACTTTTCCTTAATCTTATTCCAAAAGTATTCATGAGACTTTTTAAAATGATAGACGAAAATACATTTTAAGACAATCAACATTTATTAATCTGATGATCTTTACCTTTATGCTAAATTATTCATATCTTTGTAACTTTTTCAAATTCTGTCATGTCACATCAACAAGTTTTTATATTTTTATTGGGATTACATGTGACAGACCATCTAGCACTATACTAAAACAATTTTTATTTGTTCTTGTCAAATGTTTATAAATCTATCAAAGGAAAGAATGGAATACATTGAAAATGCCAGTTAATGATTCAAAATGAAAAAAACTTGAAGAAACCTGAATATTTTTGCAAGGCACAGTTTGTTGGCTCTGCTACTGACGGGAACTAACAGGGGTAGGCACAAAGCAGTTTAGCCAAAGCCAAGAGAAAAGACATAGAGGAATGAACGAGCAGGTGGTGTCAGACACTATGATGGAGCTGCCTGTTTCATTAACATGTGCACAGATGTGTCAAGTGGTAATTAAGTCAGGCATCTGCGGAATCAATGCAATCCGTAATGGCTTTCCTAACATCCCCTGCCGACATTATTCCACTAAATCCGAGACTAAGACAGTAATGCACTCAGAAGGGTTGATATTTTTTTGCAACAGGGATAATCATGGAAGGAAAATGTTAATGGTCTTAATGAACAGGGTGGCTGACTTCTAACGTTCTCCGTTCCTCCTGGACCCTAATGACTGATTGAAGCTGAAGAGGAGAAGAGGTGGAAACCCGCAAGGTGAGCCCCTGGTTTTCTCCGCGAGTGCCAAATTCCAACTGAGTGGGAAAAAAATCAGAAAGAAGCAGCCAGGAAAGCTGGTGGACGGGGATAATTAGGGGTGAAGTGGAAGGAAATTGAGATATTAGCCAAATCTGAGGAGTGTGGGAAAAAGAGTAACGTTAGTACCTACAGCATGTACCTACTTTTTATTTTTTACATTCACTAAGAGAAAAAGTCAATTCAAAGTCAAAAAGACTTAAAATAGACCCAAGCTAGTCCCATTAAGACTTGAATGTCTCTCCCACTGAGTGCCTGCAGACATCTGCGGGTAGTAAATATTTCTTAATCTGTGCCTGAAACCATTTCTTTGATTTATTCCTGTCACCAGAAATAAAAAAATACTCCTTCTGGTTCTGTGACTCAAAGTAGGTTGGTTATAAAATGTTCTATTGGCCTCCCACAATGACAGAAATGCTAATAAATTTTTTACTGAAACAAGAAAATGTATCTATATTCTGAACTTCTATTACGCTCACATGTCTGTCACGAAACTCAGGCAAGGCACTTTCATTTGTACGGCACTTTTGTGCCAAAGGGTTCAAATTAAAAGTGCTTTACATGATTGGAAGGCAAATAGAACAAACAGCAAAGAAAAAAAACATTGCAGTTTCAGTATTGATAAAAGGCGTCTCTAAATAAAAAAGATTGTTTACTCTGAACTCAGTGTTTCAGAATTTCCTCAGTTTTCTGGAAGTTTGTTTCAGATTGAATAAGCCTAACAAATTGGGTTTACTTCTGATTAGAGTACTTTTTTGGTGCTAAACCATTGAGTGATTTATAAACTGAACATTTTTGTCAGTTTTCTGAGCTACAGGGAGCCATGGAATCCATTTGTATCTTTTGAATGTGGACATAAAACGACTACATAATCATTGAATTGTGAACTGAAATAGGCGTCTTCAGCTCATTTTGTCCTTGTTTATCTCTAACCCAATGTTCAGTGTAGCACATTTGTGTATGGTCTACTATCAAACAAACAAACTAAAGAATACAAATTGAATTTTTTTTCCCAAACAAGGACAAAAAATTATGTACTAGACCACAAACTGTTTCATCTGGAGCAGATAACTGTAGCGCTTACACAGGATGTGGACTTTGTAATAGGGACGCATGAGATTTTCACAACAGAAGAACTTTGGTGTCTCTGCATGTTCTCCCTGCACGTTCATGGGTACTCCGACTTTGTCCCTCATTTGTAAAAAAAATCAGCTAAATGAGCTGGCAAGAGTAGTTCACCCTGTTTAAAACAGAATGGCACCATGTGTTCTTTCTTTTTCTATTTTGCTGTAATTAGTTTCCAACTGGACAGAATCTTCTCTTGCTAGAAACCAACCTCCAGATACTGGGCTGAAAAACAAGGGCCCCATATTTTAAGAGCCCGGTTAGGGAGTACTCAAAAGGACAGATTTTGTTTTGAGTACAAACTTTATCCTTGCATGACCTTTAAAACAAAGATATGAGTCAGTCCATATAAACCAATTAGCTCCAAAATTGCTGCCGATGGAATATGACCCGAGGTGTTTTAATACCAAAATTAAGACCTCTTTTTTACGTCCACTATAAAATTCTGGTGTAGATTCTATCCAATGGGAAAAGTAAAAGGTAAAAAAAACTTTCAAGACTGAAAAGAACAAAAAAAAAAAAATGCTCACATTTGTCAAACTCCATCCAAATGATTTCTGTAAGACAGTATGCACTTTACTGGTTATCCCATCGTAAGGTATCCCAGGCAGCGGCCACGCAAATAGATCAAACTTGTTGCTATGACAAATTTCTGAAACTACAAACACGCAGAGTGAAAAGAACAAGGAGGTTATTAAGATTTAATACTGAAGTGTTTTAAAGGACCATGGTACTGACCCATTAGCACCATCTTCAGCCCCATAACACCAACAATTCTTATTTGTCTGTATCAAAGAGGGATATGCTTCTTTTTACCCATTTACAGATGTTTCTGAAGTATCTTCATTTAAAAGCAACAAGCTTTACTGAAAAGAATATTATTAAAAGCATTTATAAAGTAAGACTCACACATCAAACCACTAGAACAACAAATCAGGAGGAAGATACAGAAGAAAAGGCTTAATATAGTTTTTTGACAGTATCTTATCTTATTGTAGATGATTTAGACAAACATAGTTTTTAAAACATACACGGAATATATGCATATACATATATACAATATAAATATACAGATATTTCATTCACGCACACTTTCTGTGTTTTGAACAGAAATATGTGTTTTGAAGACGACACTCTGACTAAGTAATCTAGTTAAGAGGGCAAAAGCTGCATATGCTCAGAAAATCCAGGAGCACTTTTCCTCCCAGGATCCACAGAGCATATGGAAGGGCTTCAAGTGCATCACAGACAATAAATCTAAAGCTGCACAATGCCCCAAAGACCCCTCCCTGCCTGAGGCTCTCAACCAATTCTACGCCCGGTTTGAGAACCCTGACACCCTCCCCAGCACCAGAATCACGACTTCACCAGGAGAAGAGCCCATCAGTGTGACTCCAGCAGAAGTAAGGAGGACGCTGAGGAGGATCAACCACCGAAAAGCTGCAGGCAAAGTGGCTTGAAAGACTGGTTCAGACCCACATCAAATCAACATCAGCGTCACTGTTGATCCACACCAGTACGCATACAGGAAAAATTGACAACCAAATTGACAACCAACAGTAACAACCTCACCTGGAGCAAAAACACTTCCACTTTGGTCAGGAAGGCGCACCAGCGGCTCTACTTCCTCAGGAGGTTGAGAAGAGCTGGACTCGGGAGATCAGTCCTCACCTCCTTCTACAGATGTGTGGTGGAGAGCGTCTTGTGCTCACGTATCAACGTTTGGCATGGAAGCTGCTCTGCTCCAGACAGGAAAGCTCTGCAGAGGGTGGTGAAGATCGCACAGAGGACTGTTGGAGTCAGCCTCCCCAGCACCACAGACATTTACACCTCCAGATGCAGGAAGAGGGCCTCCGGCATCATGAAGGATCCCACACACCCAGCACACTCACTTTTTGTCCCGCTTCCCTCAGGCAGGAGGCTGCGGAGCATCAAGTGTAAAACCACCTGACTGAGAAACGGCTTAATTCCTGAAGCTGTGAGACTCTCAAACACACGCAAGGACAATTACAAATAAAATAAAAAATCTCATTTAAGCGACACTGACTATTTTAATATCACACTTTAAAATGTCACTTTATTAACCATCCATGCTGCTACAGCAAATTTTGCACTCAGAATTTTCATTGCTGCTATGTCCGAAGTCCCATATTGTAAATTCTGTGTAGTCAAAATCCTACTCTCTTATATTTCTTTATATTTTATTATATTATTCTTATTTTATAGCTATTTAAAATTGCTATCAGGGTGTAAACTGGACCGTGGGACTAGAATTTCGTCCCACCTCATGTACCACATGTGATGTGATGACAAATAAAATTCCTTGATTCCTTGATTTTTCTTTGCAATTCTTTGCAATTTGGCTGTTGTAAAACTCATTCAGATCCTTATATCTTATCACTTCTTCTGCAAAATGTTGTTTACCTTACCAATAAGCGACCTTAACAGTATTTCTGATTTTTTTGCAATTTTTTTAAATTCTGAATCTTTAAGGTTTTCACTGCTTAAAAATATACATTTTATTTTTAAGCTGTCATTTGCTGATTGAATACTGATCTAATTTCTTACTTCTGTGCTTTAACAGGCTGAAGATAATAAAAGTAAATCCTAGAAACGTAAAAATTCAAATTAGATTTTTGACAAGTTTCGGCTTTGTTGTGTTATTGGCATGTTGAATAATTCTTCTTTAGTTCAATTAGTTGTAACGTAGGAGTGGAAGTCGAGGAATTTTTTAAATAAGTGTTATAATGTGGGTTTGTGGATTGTTGAGGCACTAAGTTCAAAGGCCCTAAAATACCGAGGGAGCTAAAGCAGAACAGACATTTTTGAAGAAAGGTTGCTGGTGTTACATGTTTTGTCAATGTTATGCTCACATTAGCGCTCAGCTGGTTAAATCGGAAAGGCAGACAGAGCTCAGCAGGAAAAATGGTTAGTAACAAAGAAGGAATTTGAACTTTGGATCTGATTAGGCTAACCGGGCAAATCTAATTGGTAACAATGGATAAATATTTGTTATCACAAAATAATAATGAACTACTGTTTGTTTTCTCCAACACCTGATGTCAGGGACCTTTGCTAATAAAAAGTTAAATTAGCAGAATTAATGAGATGATGTTAAATTGGCATTCAACAGGCAGAAAACATTTATTCTAATTGCAAAATAAAAAAAAATGAAAACTCTCGTCAGCGCAAGTAAATAAATATTTAAATAAAAAGAATTGGAACAAATACAGTAAATAGGATAAACAACTACTTTGTAGAAATAAAGAAAATCTAGTCATGCATCTCTTTTAGAGCAGCACACTACCCGAGATGTTTACAAGTATCTCTTTTAGAAAGTCTTTAACAACTGAAATAGATGTTTTATAATCACATCTTGGTCATCTCTAGCCCTGCATCACTGTAAGTTGGGATTCTAAACCTGTCTGTAGGGTTTCACTACTCAATTCATTTTCGATTATCATCTTTTTGTCATTTAATATTTGACAGTTGTCATTGGAAACCTAAGAATAGTTGGATATGTTCTAAAAGTAAACCACTCTGACAATCCTTTTTGAGATAAGTATAATGTAGAGTAGCCTTGGCACCTACTTTTAGCATTTTTATTCATGTTACATGTCTCCTCTGGCAGTGGAAAATAAATAAAATCCTCCACGGTTTATGATAGTAGATTTTCTTTCAGCCGCCACATGAGTAGCTTTAGGTTAAAGTTTAGGATGGATGCCATTTAGTAAATAAGACACACTACTCATTATTAAGGATAGTTGTTAATGGTAAAAAGCTGCGATTTTTTAAACCCTGTGATACCGTAATACACAAAAATGCAGAAATTCTTCACAGGTGACATAATGACGTTGTTCTGCTATCAAACCAATATTAGCCTGTACTGAACTGACCTTATCTCTGTATGTGTTGCTCTGTATTTTAGTTATTCTTATTGTAATATGCATGTTAATATAAATACTGCAAAGACAACATCATATGCCTTTTTTTGTCTTCTCTCTGTAATCTGTGGGCATCCATCACTCTGTGACCTTTAGCCTTTGTGGGCACTGTCATTGGTGTCCAGAAACAGTACCTGCTGCCATGAGACTCCATGGCTTAATATTGACTTAGCATGTAAGATGCTAATTTATAACACTTTTACATTATTAACCTTTGATTGGTGCATTCCAAACAATCTTTACAATGGTACTAGCAGTGTCTTTGTGATGTGTGCAGCCCAAATTATTATACATTTCAAATCTTTCCCTAATGCATATCAGGTAAACTGAAATCTTAGTATGACTGATTATAATCACTGTACTTAAGATTTTGCCCCCACACAACTCTTTTTTCAGCTTGGATCAACATTACAACACTGTGCTGTGTTGGCTCTAAAAGCCTGGCTTTAATGTCTGAGAGCTGCCTGTAAGAAAGAAACTGCATTAACGTTCATCTGTCAGTTGGAACTTCAATTAAGCGGCCCAACTTTTATAAGATCTGAAGTCACTGCTTAAGCTAAAAACTATTTGTTAAAGTTGGCCATCGGATGTGTAAAATAATTGTTCAAAGTGTCTTTTGGCCTTGAAATTATGCTTGAATGGTTTGTAATAAATGGTTTTCATCAATCTAATTTTAATGTGCTCTATAAAAATTGAGCTCTACGTTATTTGAGAAAAGTAACTGTAACCTTAAATAGTACCTATCTGTTGAGATTGATGGTAGCGAAGAGAAGGCTTTCATAGAGAGAACACTAAAGTAATCTGGTGTGTTCAGAAGAGCAAGTTAATACCAGGAACCGGCAAAGAACAATGAAGAATTAGTGTATTGAACCTGATGTACTGAGGGAAGTACAGAAAGAAGTTTGATCACGGTAAACCAATCAGGGGAACATGGAAGAGTGCAGACAGAGAGCCAACATGGAGGGAAGATAAATGATTAACCCAAACTACAAATAAATGAACTACTACTGACCTAAGGGGAAAAAACCATAACATAAGGTGAAAAAACATCTGAGAAGATCTTTCAAACAATAATGAATCCAGAGAAAGGGAATGGAAATTGTAAGACCATGTTAATTAGACTACCCAAGACACGCAAAAATACAATACATTTAATACCAGGCATTGTGAATAGATTTTTAATTATAAAGAAGGACAGTTTCATTTAATAAACTACAATTATTTTTTCTGGTAGAAAATGCAAGCTTTATCAGTGAGCGTGAAATGATTAAAGATTAACTATAGCAAAAGACATGAGGGAGATAAAAGCAATCCTTGTCCTGGGTATTACATTCATTAAAAGTGTGAGTGGTTTTCAGAGAGATATCCAAACATGATTCTTTAGGTGGATGCAATCGCAAATCTCCACAATAAAGGACCAACGTCTAAACTTCCACAGTGTCAGTGCTCGTCTTCACAAAAAGGAGAGTAGGACCAAGATTGTGACCGTTCTTCCACGAACTACAGAGACGGCTGTTTATCAAACTAAAATAACTGTTGCCAGTACGTCTGGTTTCTTGAACCGAGCAGGACTACCTAGCAGAACATGCTACTGGCATGGGTTTTTGGGAAAAACACCGTTCTTTCTTGGTCAGAACCTCAACTCCTGGCAAATGTGGCATAATTTAAAGAGAAATTAGCAGCCTGTTCAAATGCATACGATTATTTTAATTGATCATTATTGTAACAAACAAATAATTGACTAAACTATTTTATTTGCCTGTTATGTCAAGCTAATTCTGAGTCTACCCAGGAGTCACTTTCCAGCTGAATGAGGGTAAAAAAGCATCAGAGGAGTTTTGAGAGGGACATAAATACCAGCTCTTACATTAGCTTACCTGGTCCCTTCAAGTGAGTGGTTACCCTCCATAGCTCATAGGTGTCGATACGATCTCGTGATCCCTCAGGTTTACAAACTTTGTTTCCCAACAGCCCAACGTTCTGGTGTCTGAACATTTTTCTTTGAAATTATATGTCGCTTTTTTACTTATTTCCGGCCTACAATCTAAACATTTATAAGAAAATGCTTTTTATTTGTTAAGCCATCAAATTCTGACCTATGAACCATTCAGACTTAACAAGGTTTATAAAACACTCCGTTAACCAAATCTTGATCTTGGGTTTTGTGACCAGGCAGCTCTCATGAAGACAGATTTATTTTCTCATGATATTATTTCTCCACCACAGGAAAAAGAAAAACAAACACACCCAAACAAACCAGGTAAGACTTTGAATGGAAGAAAAAATGAAAGGCCAGATGCTTTTATGTTTAATCATGATTCTATAGATGATCACCCAAATAAAAGCCTCTCTACTGTCCTAGGCTAGATTTTTGTTGGATTTTTTCTTCTTACATGAAAGCATGGTAATTGTACATTTATTATCTACATTTATTATTATCTGATGCTTACAGGATTAAAATCCTTACAGCTTGCATGACAAACACTGCCATGGTCAGAAACACGCTCAGAACTAAAACCAAAGGAAGCCAATTTCCAAAGAAAATCTGTCAAATATTATCCTAGAAAAAAACCTAAACATTTGGTTTGAAACTAAAGCATAAAGAGACGCAGGTAGAATTAAAATTTACTCACCAGATCAGTTGGCACTGTTAGTAAAAATGACTGGTTAACCTGTTTGTCATTTGCATATGTTTCCAATGCAACTACAGTGGACCCCATAATTCATGGGAATTTGGCACCATAACCACAAAAGAATAGCCCAAACAGCTTAAGATCCCTTCTAAGAATTAATATAACTTATTTTGAATCCTGTTAAACCATGTCTCAGCCTCTTTAGTAAATCTGATGAATTCGTCTTTTTCTAAATGAATTTGCTTTAATGGAAATAAAAAGGTATATGAATTAGTTTTAGGTCTTTTGGTTTTGAGAACCATGTGATGGGACTGTGTTAGTTTACTTGTGATTGACTGTTATTTATTGTTTTCACACCCGAGTTTTTATCAAAAATGCATGCAAACATAATCGTGGTTTGATAACTACAGAGACTCTGAGGACCCAGAGGCCAAATTTATCAAGCTCAGTTCAAAAAACGCAAATATATTTCAAGTATTTGTCATTTTAGTTCATCCTTCAATTTGGGTCTAACAGTTTCATCAGAACAAAACTAAATTATAGCAAATTGTCCGGCTGGGGCCACTGATACAATCAGCTCTGTAAGCTGACGGTGATAATCAAATTCAGGCAGTTTTCCATCTCTTGGTTGTGATTGTTTGTGTTTACAGATGAATTCCTGAAAATCCTGATTTTCTTTTCCCCCTTTTTTATAAAGTACATTCACTGGAAATTTCCAGTTTTAAGGTTTAAAAATATATTAACAAACATGCAAAAGAACTAGATAATTACATACGGGAGTTTTGATACAGAAATGTGACAATTCTGTCCCTTCATTATCTGCTAAAGACAAAATAATTAAATTAGGGCTGGATGATATTTGAAAGTCTTGCAATAACAATAATATTAGTAAATTTTGCAATTATCAAGTAAAAAATGTACCTTTTTTTTTGTGTCTTCTAAAATATTTCCTTTCTAATATGTGCTTCATGCTCTATGTGACCTTTAGCATTTTGGGCATCCTTAAATGATGCTGACCGAATTTCATTACATTACATTTTTGAGCATCTGCGCTTTCATATTTCTACTTTTATATTTGTATCCCTGTCTCTGCACTTAAATGATTTACATTATACTTTGGTTTACAATACCTCCAACGCAGACACTAAATACTGATATATTAATATATTATACATTAAAGTAGAGAACTGTCTTTCTTAATGCTGTGTGTATTGTATGATTTTATTATTATTATTCTCTTTATTTCTATACTTATACTTGTGCATGTAATGTAATTTGCTACTGGATTCATAAATGTACTCAGGAAAAAGAAAAAGTAGCTGCATGTGGGTGCAGCTTTCTAACTGACATTCTGATTTTTTAAATATTTTTTAACTTCAATTCTTCTATGTGTGACTTCAATTCCTACTTTTCGGATTATTACTCTCTCTTGTTTTGGAGGCTCTGCATCAATAATATATTTATATTTTTGTTAATAATTGTTCACTTTTAGAAGTTTGTTATGATGCAGAACCATAGCAACAAGGTGGTTTACAACAGAGAGCTGCTGATCACATTGAAAAAGCGGGAATAACGAAGAGTTAAAAATGAGTCATGGACGCAGAGCATACACCTAGAGAAGAGGGGAAAGAAGGAAATATAGCTGGCATGTGTTTACTGAGACATGGCAGCAGGATCATATCCCAACTCCAATGTTTCTCTGTCTGGTTTACTAAAAATACGAGTTGAAAGAGATTCATAGAAAAAAAACAGAAAATAACATGAGGTGGAGCAGAGCTGGTCAACATCTTACAATGCTCCTAGACGTGCGTCTACATAGACTTTGCATGCAAATTACACGCTCTTGACGTTGTAAATGCATATCAAAATTGCATATAACTACCTATTTTCCAAAATGTTAAATCAGGTGTCTCCATGTTAAAAAGGATTTTGTTTTTTCTCCACTGTGGCTACATGCATGCTCAGTATGAGGGACTGCTGCAAACTCAATGACACAATGCAAGAAGTTATTGTGTACTGTGTCTGCATGCTGGTCCAGGATGGAATGTTACAGGTCAGTGGGTTGAAGCAATCTGCTGTCCTTCCCTACATTGGAAAGTTTTTTTTAACTGATTTGAATAATCAACAGAGCATGAAGCACTATTTGATAACTAGGATCAATAGGATTGTATTTATGATTTTATTGAAATGGTTTTTGTTTTGTACGGGGAGTAGCCGAGCTTGTCAACAACAGATGCTGTCATCTAGGACGTGCTACTGTAAAGTTTTGTCTCTGCGGCCCAGATATTTAACTCTTAATAGTTAATTTCTGTCCAAAGAAAGTGACCAGTGTTATTTTGGCAGCACCTTTAGCTGCTGCTGCAAATGCATCAGTTTAGTTGTTGCTAAGCTGCACAAACAACACCCTTAAGTATTTGTGGCCTTATTCGAATAATTACATTCAAATTCAAAAATGCTTTATGAATCCCTAAGGAAAATAAAATGTTGTGTTAATTTATATTATCCAGGTTATTTCAAATGTTTGCTGTTGTTGCTGATGGTGCCGTATATCAGAGATGGAAAAGAAGCTGAGTAAAGAAAGCTGATGGACCGTTTGGTGGAACGCTGTGGAGACAATAATCATATATTAAAATGTGAACAAAACAAAGTAGAATAGTCGTGCACTACCTGGACAGCTGACTGAACTGCACACTGCTTTGAAAATAAGAGGCATAGATGACTGTACCACTCATCCAAGGTTTGTTGTTGACAGCATCATCTCTTCTGCCATTAACTGTTGGGGCAGCAGCATCAGAGAGAGGAACTTAAAAGGCTCAACAAAATGCTGCTTCTGTTCTGGGGACAAATCTGGAACTATTAGAGTGGATGGTGCAGTAGGGATGCTTCACAAAATAAAAAAAATTACAAACAACATTGTATTCATCACTGTTTTTTAACAACATGGTGTCTTCAATCAGAGAATCCTTTAGATTTGCTGTAATACAGATCGCTAGACAAGATCCCTTTGTGCCCACAGTCATCAGCATCTACAGTAACTCTTTCAACAAGCTTAAATATTTGGAGTCACAACATTTAATTTCCCTTCAAACACCTGCTCTTGTTCACTAATCAAGCTTTCAAGCCTTTAAGCTCATCTCTCACGTTGCTACTGTTGCTACT
>JAVLVB010000645.1:235341-274628 GCA_032876305.1 Orestias chungarensis
ATATATATATATATATATATATATATATATATATATATATATATATATATATATATATATATATATATATATATATATATATATATATATATATATATATATATATATATATTCTTAGTGTTAACCACATATTTAGTATAAGACAGTAACATAGTAAAACACTGACAACCACATCAGGAATATCAGTTTTAAATATAACTAAGACTTGATAATACTGATCATTTTGGGCAAATGTAAATTAAAAGTAAAAAAATATTAACAGAAGTTAGTATTTAGTCTAATTTGTGGACAGATGGAAGAAAACAAACATAACAACCGTCAGAATATAACTGAAAACTGGTTTATTCTACACTGCATAAATATATGCAATAATGTTCTTAAGAGTACAAGTAGCAGTTTATTTTAAGTTTAAAGACAACTTTTAAATGCCTTTTCTTCATTTTTTTATTTTTTATTCATGTAAGTTTTTTCAATCTTTTTAAAATATTGAAATAGTGTGAGAAAAGAATATCGTAGTTTAATACGGCGTCGTAGTTTTTATGACATGACGACTTCCTAATAAGGTCTTGCTTTATTTATTGTTTCAATTGTTTATTTGTAAAATCTTTACATGCCTGCAATATTTAACTCTAAAAATGTCAAAGTTCAAAAACCATAGAAGTTAAAGTTGTCTTAACCATTTAAAATGTTTTTTATATATATATATATATATATATATTTGTTTTGAAGCATTTTTTGTGTCTTAGAAACTCCTCCCATATGATCCGCCAGACCCGGTTCTTCAGATGTAAATAAACAGATCCATCTCATTTTTCATAGGGAATAATCCAAATATTTAAACAATTCTGACATTGTTTTAACCAAACCTTCCACAGCCAAACACCACTTGTCCTGTGCTGTTTTTTAGTCCCCAGCAGGAACAATGAGTGACGTAAAAGAACCTGGCTTCTGTCTGATGCTGTCTAACATGAGGAAAGCAGAACTATATGTTTTACAAAATCCGTGGGTAATTTGTAATATCTTTTGGTAAACTGTTAAAATATTAATGCAAACAAATGCACTTGGCAGTAAGGAAAATAGCTTTCAGCAAACTACACGGCGAGCCTCAAAAATGGCTCCCTGAAGGAAAAGTGAAAGAAAGCAGATAAGGCTACGCTGTTCTCAGGCTGAAAACCAAAAACTCGAAACATCTCAATAATTGTTTAGACGATGAACCAAAAGGCAGAAACCTATTTCTTAAAAAAAAATTTCTAAAGTATCTGTAAGGAAATATATTTCTAGCATGTTTTGCTCAATTTAACTTCTCAACGTGCTCCATGAAGTAATGAAGTAACTATTCTGCTATTGATGATTGGACAAAGGTCACTAATCAAAGCAATAAGGATGGTTGAGATGAAATACAATAGAATAGTTTGTAAAGCAGATTCACAACAGAGACATTTTCCAAGCCTCATTTAGTATTTTCATAACAGGTAAAGGTAACAAAGTCACTTGATTTTGATAGGATTTCAAAAATGGATTTCCAAACAAAAGATGCTTAGAGAAGAATCTAAACAGGATTTAAACTTTTTTTTTTACTTCCCAATTTGCCTTATTGTCCAAAATCAGTTTATTCACCAGTTAATACTAAATATTCTTCTCTTTTAAGATTTTTGACATAAAAAACACAAAATAGTTGACGAAATAACCATTATTATAGATTTGTGATATAAGTTTAATATTCTTCTTACAAACATAAGTCCATCCCATTTAGCTACATTGTGTCCTTTCTAAGGGGTAAAAATGTCAACAACATAGAAAGCGGTTGCACCTCATCCATTCAGTGATTGTGCTTTTTTCCCTCTCCAGCTGATGGAGAGCTCAAAGTTTAGCTTCTCATGGGTTTATAGACACAGTGACGGTCTTTTGTAAGTGAATCAACAAGAGCTTGATCAAGTCCTTCCAGTAAGGCAATACAAGAGGAAAGTGAGCTTACTATAGCTCTGGTAACTCTTTAAAGAGAACTTTTAAGCGTTACTTCATTCTGTCATATCTAAAATAACTGATATTTAACAGATATGTCAGAGACGAGTTTATTAAAGTGGTTCAGGTTTAACAAGAAGGTTTTGAAGGTTTCAGTCTGTAGAACCTAAAAAAACAAAACATCATTTAAATCAATCTTGCTTGAAAATAAGTAAACAACAAACAATTTTCTAAAGTGACTAAAGCCCTTTTGAACATTATTTGGATCTGGAAAAGCAGACAAAAATTTAATTAAGAAGTGTTACATCAGAGTCTACCTAAGCGGGGATGTGTTTTAAATAAGGTACCACCACAGACAGGTCAGCAGTTGATCCCAGAAACTAACAATCCTCTACGGTTACATCTCCTACTAAGGTCACTTTACAGACACCAGACAAACCTGTCATGACAGCTTGTTGGTTTACAGTAGAACAGGGAGAAAACCCAGACATACATGAGAAAAATACACACAGCAACACTCCAGCTCACAGTAAAACCAGCTTCTGACTTCACTCTGGTACATTTTTTCTACATTTCGTTACTACCACAAACTTTTTACTGTGGTCAAATTTAATGGTGGATAAAGTCACGCATGATTTTATTTTATTCACACAACCAGAATGTTAGCGTTAAGATTCAAATGCTTTCTTTTTTTGAGAGGGGATAGATTTGTAGCGTTGTCTTGTGTTCACTGTATTATTCTCTAAGTCTGTCTCTGTGTATAAACCGAAGGCACTAAAAGTTTTATCAGCGCGTCTCTTGTAAAACACTTCAGCAACTTGATCGATGCCTGATTATGGATTCACACCCTTCTATCTCCAAAAACAATTAGTTGATTTGAATGAATGACCCTTCGTTGCTATCATTACAGATAATAGAACATCATTATACTTATCAATGTGGACATATGAGAGAATCAGCCAGCAGAACATTTCCATGTAAGAGGTGCAAACTGCGCACAACAAAAATTGGCGTTATTGGAAGCATTTATTTTCATGTTTTTGTAGTGTAGAGTTTTATGACAAGTAATGGAGTCTCTGCTTTCCAGTTGTGTGTATTTTGTCTATGTAGGATGCTGCTTTGCAGTGTTTGAGTCAGAGATGTGATGAGTGGGAGGTTTATCAAGTACATATGAAACTTGTGTTCAGGACATGTATAATCTGGTCTTCTCGCTTAGATTCTTAAATTGAATTCCTTTGCAAATTCAATATACAATTTTTATTGTATAGTTTCACACTATTTTTGATAAGTGCTCTTGATATTTTTGCAATTGGAGGATTTTGGATTTATAAGAGTTAAGGACTTAGAGGTTTGTAAGAGAATCTTAGTAAATCACCATTATGAAGACAAAAAAATAACAACAACAAAAAAAACTGCAGATATCAATTAAAATAAGGAGTTTAAAGCAGGGATGGGTTATAAAACATATCCCAAGCTTCCAAGATTTCACAAATCATCAACAGTCCTCCCGAGAGTGAGTATAGCACAGCAACAAAGACAACAATAGCAGCAGGAAGAAGAACATGCCTATGTAGGGAAACCACCTAACACAGAATAAGATGCATACCTGCAGTAACAAAATATCTAGCAGACAACTAAAACTGCACTTTACCCCAAACGTCATTAGAACTGTAAAAGATGGCGTCTGCAGCGTCACGCTCAGAGGATGCTTTCAGTAGGGAAAGGGTAGACAGTCAGTCGGCAGGAACATGGAGGTAAATACGGGAAAATACTGGAAGAAAACCTGTTATACTGCAAAAGACTTAAGACTGGGTCAGAGAAACATATTTTAGTTCCAAAAGATTAAGCATAGAGCTGGATGTAAAACAGAGTGGGTTATATCAAGGTGCACTCATTTCATTACTATTAAATCAATATGCATTAATGGTCTAATCAAAGTCTGGACCTAAATCCCTTTGACAATTTTGGCAGGATACTCTCAACATAATCTGACTAAGCATGTGCTGTCATTCAAAGGGATATGGGTCGAATTTCAGCTTACAGATGTCCAAGTATGTTCCTAAATGTCGCCAATAAAAGCCTGTTAGGAAGACCGTTGCTATTAACACTAAAAAGAGGGAAAACACACGTCAAAACCAACATTTCAACCAAGCAGAAAAGGGAAAATGTAAAGTCCTTCCCCATGGATGAACGGGTAGGTTTGCAGATCGAACTCACCAAGCTGCACAAACAACTTGCCCCTTGTTTCACAGCATGAGGCCACTTAATGTTGCAAAGGCAAACAAGCTCAAAAGTGCACAGGCTTCTCTGAGTGCACACTGAATTAATGGACTTAGTAAACTTTATCTAAATATGCAGGAAATATGGAAACTGTCTAACAGGAGCACAGTTACATTCCTCACCTTATGTCAATTTTCTACATAAGAATATGAAGTAAAAAAAAGTCAATATGTGCTATTGTTTTCTTATTTTAAATGATTTCACTTAATTTTGACATTTTTATAGCATATAGACTTTGTTCGATACATTTATCTAGCATATCTGAGAGCTTGAAAAGAAAGCATATACATTCAAGAAGTTTGCAGATTTGATCACCACTAAAAACAATAAAGTCCAGTTGAGAATGTGTTCAATATTCTTATTTGTTTTTATCAAGTTTTCCATCGCTGGTTCTAATTGAGAACCAGTAAATAACAAGTGGACTGGAAAACTGTCTACAGACACTAGACACTTCTAAGTTGCTTAAACCAAATCAGATCCATGTTTTATCGTCCAGAGTTTTCTTTAAGGTAAAACGCTGGGAGTAAATTTTTGGAAACTGTTCAGTCTGGACCGCAGATAAACACACAGAACACTGAAGCTGTCTACACAAAAGCACAGAACAGACGGTACTGAGATCTTTTCTGTGTCAAAAGTCTAAAAACAAGGCTAAATAAATGTGAATTAAAAATGAGGATATAACAATAGACTGACCAGCATTGATTGAGTGAAACCAAAGATAATGCCACAAAAGGAAATGTAATAAGACAACTAGCTGGAGCAAACCCATGTTGAATGTGGAGTCCAGACCAGTTGAGAGGTGTTCTCTGTAATGACAATTCATTCCTCCTTGTCTGCATTTGATAGTTACAAAGAAATTAGTAGTTATAACCTTTTTCTATTGGGGCCTGCTCAGCATGGCTCGACAAAGCTTTACTTAGTTAAACGGGTTTCAGCTAGAAAAGGATACATGTTACCAACCTGATTCATAGAAGCTACTTTGCCATCGTTTCAAACGGGCTGAGTCAGACTGAAAATGTGGCGTCATGAAACTGTTGGTCACTGATTGGCCGGAGGATGGAGTCAATAGTTGGATTACAAGAGCAAATCCCTTACAAGAATCAGACCTGCCATTTAAAAAAAACTTTTTTATTATCTCTAGAAAAGGGACTTTGGTGATTTTACTGGGGATTTTCTTAAAATAATGATGTAAGGCTGTTTTTTAAAAGTTGAGCTCAGGGTCTTGGTTCCAGGTTTAGAATTTGAGGAAGGATTTACAAATTATCAGCAGGTATTCTTAACTGACCGGGCAGGGACAGCAGAGCCGCACAATTAGCCAGTTTACCACTGACTGGCAGCATGATGATCATAAATGTGAGTGTATGTGTCTATGTATCTATTTTATATTTTTAACAGATACTGCTGGTAGTGGTAATATTTAAGCTCAGGGTAAAAGTTAAGCTGTTGATATTTAAATTAATGTAAAGATGTAAAGTAATGTAAACTGTTGTCTGTGTCTCTGTCTCTCCTTCAAATAGTCATGGTGGGTTATTGTGAAGCTGACACTGAACATACAAGTGTGAAGTCTGGTTAAACCTAACAATTACAGCAATTAACCCCAACTGAGATGCATTGTGTATTCGTCCCTTTTTAGCTTGTACATTATAATACAACTTTGCAATTCCAATAGATAAATCATTTTATTTGGGTTGAAACTAGTTGTAGCACAAAAAATAACAGGTAGAGCACTGAAAAAGGCCAAGATGACAGTTCTAGTGTCTCATGATGCTTTAAAAACCAGTCAAACCTTGAGTTTTCTGTTGTCAGCCACCAAAGAAACCCAACACTAAAACTATGGGCTTTTTTAATTTAAAGATGCCACCTTGGCTCTACTTTTCTGAGCCTAATTCTATCTCTGGAGTTATTAAGCCAGTTTTCCTCACTATTCTACCTTCTTCCTTTACAATCTAATTCACTTTCTTTGTTGTTAAGTTTTGCTTAAGTTTAACACAGAAAATACAGCTACATCACTTCCTATCCTTTTTTGTCTCAAACCCCCAGACGGTCGTGGCAGATAGCCGCTCATAATAAGCTAGATTCTAGTTCTGCGGGAGGTTTCTAGATCTTAGAGGAGAGTTTTTCCTCTCCACTGTCGCTAAATGAACGCTTTGTATGAGGGTGTGCTGGAAAATCAACGACACAAAGGAAGCTATCACCTAGAGCCTTGGCATGTTGGTCCAGGGGATGTGAATGCTGGAAGACATGGATGTAATATTTAAAATAAACACCCTAATCAGTCTCAGCTTGATCAAAATGAAATTGTTATTGTAATGAGAGGCGTGGTTTATACCAACTGATAATTGGAGTAGCCTACATGTAAACACTTGTCAGTGCAGAACTGAACTGACTGTCCATGGCTGTCCAACGTCAATAAGCCACAATTCTGCCTTCAGTAGTTTGAGGCTATGCCACATGGCTATGAGAAACATTAAAAGAGCTCAGAGTTATCGGCACTGTTAGTAGAACCTGGCCGTGGGTCCGTCCCCAAAACGTGTCTTTTACATCAACATTGACAGAAGTAAAGTGTTTTTTAAGGATACGTTACATTGCTGCAGTTTATTCTTAATAATAATTATATATATATATATATATATATATATATATATATATATATATATATATATTTGAACAAGTACTATCTTTGGGGGATTGAGCGCTCCTCGATTGGACCAAAGCCTATACAAACACTGTTTTTGATTTAGGGGTCAAGGGTAAACTCTTAGTGTGAATTGAGCTAGGGTCAGAGTTAGGGCTAGTCCTGTACTGGTAGTGGTTAGCCTTTATAAATTGATGAAAAATGAAAGGAGTTCACTGGGAAGCCCTCACAAGGATAGAACAGTCTAACTGTGTGTTTGTACTGGTTCAGATAGTCTATTTAGGACCATCTTGGGCATTTTTACTAACCTTCTGAAGACATATGGGCCTTACTGGGGTAAAAGCCTGTCCTGATGTGGTGGGTTAAAGGTCATTTTTAGAGGTGTGCTGTGAATTTAACTTTGATTAAATGTTGAGGTTAGGCATAAAAGCAGTTAATTAAAACCAATAAAAAAGTCATAATATGGGTAAAAATACAAACATGTGTGTGTGTGTGTGTGTGTGTGTGTGTGTGTGTGTGTGTGTGTGTGTGTGTGTGTGTGTGTGTGTGTGTGTGTGTGTGTGTGTGATTTATAGATCCTATTCTATTTTCCAATAGTCATCAACATCACTATTAGAAACTGGCATACCTATTTTATAGAGAGGTAGCTTCAGGTGCCATCTACTGGAGGAGGTAGCTGTAGCAAGTTTAACTCTCTGAGGAAGTGTTAATGTTTAAACTGATGACCACCAGACTGTTTTGTTCTACCATCAACCTCACTGGACTTTAATTTTCCCTTGTTGCAAAACAACAGTTTTTTATGTATGAAATCTATTTACTACTTATCTGAGAATTTTTTAGAAAATTTTTAAAGAAATCTAAACCAACTGTGTTCAACAAGCCATTTCTATTTTCCCTAGTATATAATAACTTGTTTAAATGAAACAATCTTTAAAGTGAGGCACGTCTGCAACCTGAGTCTGGTTTTCAGAAGGAATTCTCAATTTGCTGCATTACTTATTTTTGCCATTTACAGCACAGATTAAGCAGCAGTAATGCATCAGATTTAAAGAAGGCTGGACTATCACCCCAAGCAGAGTTCAGTCTGTCCTCCGCACTTAAGTCCAACCATCTAAACATCAAACAAGACACACAAATGGACCTTATTTCTTCTCAGCGTTGCTCACTGTTAAGAAATGAGCCTACATGTGTCTGAGCCTCTGATGTAAGAGGGTCCCCAAAGAACCAGCATCCAAAATGTTTTATTTGCATACAAATAAAAACTGTAGGAAATTCTGTGTGAGTTATTGGATATCTTGGCCAAGTTTTTCTCCATGTTTTCAATGGGTGTAATGTTTGGGAGTTTTTTATTTGAGAAATAAAATATATGCTTGAGCCTTTGCTCTTATAAATTCAATCAAAGCAGCCTAAGATCAAATAAAACCAGCATTGCTGCAGCTCTGGCTGCCGATTGTTATGTTAGTATGGTAAATAGAAAAAGGCCAAAAATTAGATAGACGGTATGAGGAGAGGAGACGAGGCGAACACATAGAAAAAAAACCTTTTTAAAGAGAAGCAGAGTAGCACGACTGCAGTCATTTCAAACTACAGCAACATTTTGTCAAGTCATTACAGCAATTACATCTACTGAAGCATAATGATGTTTCTGCAGGCTAATATTAAACCAATGGCAACGTCACACACAAAATGAAAGAAAGCAGTAAAAAGATTTCATTAAAATGAGATTAATATCTAAGATTCAAATACAAAATGGTTAGAAATTAATAGATGATGATTACTGTCTTAAAGTTATAAAACAAAACTGAAACTGAAATATAAAATTTAGGCTTAACGGTTTAACATGTATTATCGTGCAAAAGAAAACTTTTCTGTCATTTGTTTTTTTTACAGCATTAAGCTTCACCTGCCTCATAAACCAGTTTAGGGCACTAAAGACTAAGGTTGACACCTGCCATCTTAAAAATATCAAAAAAATTATGTTGGTAAAGGGAAATATTTCATACATTTCTGACACATTATTCCAACTAAAGTCTATTGCTTGGATGGGAAATTTGAGGTAGTGCCTTAGCAATCTTACTTTGTAATGAAGATACTTCTTTACAGCATCTCAGGTCAGAATAATGAAGTAAATCTAAATATAATTTATACAGTTGTTTAAGAGAAATGTAATTCACAGATTTTTACACTGTCTTACTTTGTTGATTGATACTTTATTTTATTGGAAACTAAATGTATTTCTGGACAAAGCAATACAAGTTTATAAAAAAAGGTTAGAATGAAGGTAGTCATCTCTGGCTTATAATCTTTAAATAGAACATCACTTCAAACATGTAAATAATGCAGAAATGTGTAAAAACAACACAATTAAAGGTCTCAGAGCTGAAAAACTTGTTTTTTTGTAATAAGATAAAAATAAAGAAACAGCTAAATTTCCCCACTGTGGGAACATAAAGGACATAACATCAACTATGTGACGGATAATGAAAACACGTAGATTCAGACAAATATAAATAAATCAGAGAACTCTGACTGTTGTAGTGAGATTAGTAGTATAATGTTTTTAAATATTCTTATTGTGATGAATATATGAATGAAATTCCTGTGCATTCTGACTATTTTTGCACCAGTGAAGCAATATTATAAACCAAATGGCTACAATATGAAGCTCATATAAGAGGGGACAACATGCTAACGTAAATAAGGCCTATAATTTAATTGGTGCAAATATTTTTTATAACAAATTAGGATATAAAAATTAAACATTTATGGCACTTTTAAAAACATTATTGTAAAATGTTTGAATTGCAGTAAAACAGTTGCCCCTAGCTACAATAAGTATTTGACCAAATATGGCGCCACATTCTCAAGGATTTTAGACATGTATGTAAACTCTGCTACGCTCTGTTCTATAAAAGTGTTCTCCGCTTTAAAGTTTCAGAAGGCTTCACGGAGCCTTGTGTTGCTGAGAGGCCACTGAGAATAGATGTGGCACATAATGAGTTTCTCCCACACAACCAGCATTTTATCTGTTAAATGCCACAACTGCAGCAGCTTCCTCTCCTCCCCTCTTTCTACCTTCCTTATTTATGGCTCACACATGTTCAACCTTTTACCAAAAGTCCAGCATACCTAAATCATTAGGAGAAAATAGAGTAACTTTTCTTTGCTTGAATATATTTTTGTGATTAGTTTGGGTTAAAATCTAAATGTGTATCTGTATTAAACTGAGTAATTTCAGAACATCTAGGATTGATTGCTCTTAATTTGACTGTTCTAGTCTGGTGTTAGTTGAGTAAAAAGTCAAGTGTTAAAGACATATTCATCAGCTGACTTTTAAAAACTTTAGTCTCTACTTTCACTGGATATTACTCACTCCCAAACCTAACACTCCAAATCTTTTAATGACAACATATGTTTTACTAATGACTCAGATTTACTGTGAAAAATCACTGGACAAAAAACCTGCAAATAGAAAAAATCTGTCACTGTTTAATCTCTTGACTTTTTAGCAGTTTGAACTTCTGTACTTCTTCAAAACAGCTTTTTTCTTTCATTTACAAAAAAAATGTAGTCCAAAGTAGAAAAAATATCTCATATAGTCCAGGCAGGATTAATAGGGAAAGTAAATCAAATAGCATCATATGATTTGTTTGAAATAATACAACTTTAGTTAAAAGCTTTCCTCAATAATCAGGATTAGAGCAATAATTTGTGCAGAAAACTGAAGTCATATCAGTTCAAACTAATATATTTGGGTTAATATATTTATGCAGGGTGGCAAATGTTTCATCGTACATTTGAACATAAAGCTCAAATGAAGCTCCAGTCTGATCCCGTAGAAATTTGTTCTGGACCATTAATGAACAAAAAGCATCAAGAAGACAAAGGAACACAGTAGACAGGTCAGAGAGACAGTAAAGAAGTGTAACGCGAGTTTAGGGTTCTTAGACAATACAAAGATCTGTACAATCTGACCACAGACATTAGTCCGAATCAGGAAAGATGCCCATGTTATCTCCTCAGAAGCTGAAGAGATCCAGAGCTCATTTCAACTCTGTTAAACAGACAACCAAGAGATGGATGTCGGGAAAGCAAGAAGAAAGCATGAGCTGCATAAATGTCATTGTAACTTGTTACGAACGCAGTAATACCGTCAAAGGGTTGCAAGGAAACAGGACTAAAATGGTATTTGTTGCTGTTTAGAGCACAAAAACTGAATTTATCTTAAAACAATAAATCCCAGAAAATGATTATAAACCGTGAAACTGGTTGTTCCTGGAATTCTCTAAAATTATCTGCACCATTTATTTCTGAGTAGTTTGGTTATAAGAATCCAACTTCTTAATTTAACTGGGGCTCTGAGGAAGCTCATTTTAAAGCAGGTATGATTTTTGTTAGTGTTATTAGTGGATGTGTGAATATGGTTGTGGTGACATCCAGTCTTAACAACATGCACCTACAAAAGTGTTTTTTTTTATCACAACAAATACCTCATAAGAGCTCCAGAAGCTGGATCACACCTGTAGCATTCATTTTCTTCACTTTAGACCAAAATAACAGATACCTTGAAAAGAGTAAAATATATATTTTATCTTGATAAAGTGGCACTCGAAGCTGATTTTCTGTTTAATGTTAGATCTAAACCAAAACAACCCTTATTAGACATTAATAACAGTTCCTATGTGTTTGCATGATCAAGCATATCAATGCACAGTCGTGCGTAAAGCCTTCACTCCGCAGCTGAAACCCCGTTAAGCTTCTTGTTGCGTCTTCCTTTATAGTTTGTTCCATCTCACAGTCACACTTCACCTTATTTTAGTTGCACAAAAATATAACTTCTGATTTGGAAACGCGCGCTAATTCCGCTGTAAACCAGGTTTATCTCTTTGCGCAAAGACCCACCGCGGAGCGTCAGTGAGAGAACCTCCACCACCCACCTGCAGCACGGTCTTCATGGTCACAGCAGACACGATGGTGGAGCAAATCCTCTCTCCATTGCGCACGATTTGGCCCATCACGAAGAGCATCGGGGCGGCGAGCGCGAAGGACGCGAGCCACATGGCGCTGATGAGCTTCTTGGTGCGGCTCCGGGACATGATGCACTTCGCTTTGAACGGGTGGCAGATGGCCATGTAGCGCTCCACGCTCAGGCTGGCGATGTTGAGCGCCGTGGCGTAGGAGCAGCTGTCCCGCAGGAAGTAGTAACCCCTGCACACCGCGTCCCCGAACACCCACGGGTGGTGGAACCAGATGAAGTTGTACAGCTCGATGGGCATGGAGAGCACGAGGATGAGCAGGTCGGACACGGCCAGGCTGGCCAGGTGGTAGTGCACGGTGCTCTGCAGGTTCTGCAGGCTCTTCTTGGTCAGGAGCGTGTACAGCGTGATGGAGTTGCCCAGGGTGCCCACGACGAACAGTGCCACGTAGATGGCGGTGACGATCACCTTGGAATACACGTCCGTGTTCACCTCCAGGTCCTCCTCGTCCGCTCTCGGTGCGCCGGTCTGGTTTCCGACCGATGAGAGCGACGTGTTGCCGAAGAGCCGCTGCGCCAGCGCGGCGGCGCCGGCCAGGCTGCGCTCCGACAGCGTCAGGTTCAGATCCATCCTGCTGCTGGAAAACGAGTCCTGGTAATCATGTGTGGGTCCCACGACCTGCGCTCATGTGCGTTCACTGCTGCTGGAGGGAAACCGAACCGCGGAGGGAGTCCGGACGCGGCGGCGCAGCAGGAGGCGCGCTCCTATTGGCGCCGCCGCGGTGACGCGCCACCTACCCCGAATTGTGTGGGTCTGGATTCATCCAACACGACTCCTGGGTTTAATGTCTGCAGATCATGACTACATCTTATAAACTGATGGGATGTTTCCAACAAACTAAACGTTTTAAAATGGTTTACAAATGCTAATAAAAAAAACGTTTGGAGTTTCTCCAACCTTGTAACTAAAGTTTAATTTCTAACAGGCCGAATCTTTAATTGTAACTTCCTGTTAGCTTTAAATTAATCCAGTTTACTCAAACAAGTTTTCTAAAAGTTACACCCAAGACAAGCAGCATTCGTGCTCAGTGCAATTCTTTGCATCTATTGTACTTTATTTTATAGCTGTAATCTGAAATAAATTAATTGAATGTCTATAAATTAAAGAAATTAAAACCACTTGAATGGTTATATTACACTTGCCTGTATTATAAACATTTATAACAATAGTGAACATGTACAGTTGATTTAGCGTAGAATTGATGCTATACTAAAATGATTACCTCAGTTACATGCTCTATATTCAATGACATGGCTGTGATCCTTGTTATAAATGTAACGAATAATTGAAAAAAAAGAAAAAAGAACAAGCTTTAAAGCAGGGGTGGGCAACTCCAGTCCTCGAGGGCCGTTGAACAACAAATTTTTATTTTATCCCTGATTTTCCACGCCAGAATCGGATGGCTGAAGGTCCTCCCTAGTAGAAGTCAAGTTGTCTGAAGTCCTGCTAATAACCTGATTATTTGACTCAGGTGTGTTAAAGCAGAGACACATCTAAAACCTGCAGCATATCGGCCCTTGAGGACTGGAATTGCCCATCCCTGCTTTAAAGTATCTTTGCTCAATTAGTTACTTTTTCTTTAGCTGATCAACTACAGTCAGCAGGGTAGGTTATTTTTGGTTACGACAAATTTTGGAGCTAATTTTTAGATTTACTCTAATCAGAAATTTGTTAACATGTAGTTCTTTATTATAACCTAAATCAGCCGCTGACTCCTCTATAAATAAAGAGAGGAGTAATTGCTTTAATACAGCCAATCAGCTCTAAGGAAAATGAATGATGCTTCAGTTTTGGCTGCTTTGCAAACACCAGCCAGTGTTTGTTTTGAACATTTTTGAAAATGCTTTACTAAAATAAACAGCAAATATTACGTGTTTCCACCAATATTTTGGATTCACTTTTAACAGAACAATCCTTAAATACTGAACTGAAGTGCAGAAGTTCATTGTCATTTTGTCACTTCGCTCTTGATCTGCGTTAATATGTACCTGCAATGGAATGGAGCATTGAACAGTGAGGACTTCAAACCTGGCAGTAAGAAGCAAACAGCTACACATTATAATGCGACTGTTCATAACCCCAATGAGCAAATATACAAACAATAAATCTTACTGAAGATCTAAGTTAATGGTCTCTATTTCATATTTGCAGATATAGCATTTTTACTGACCTTTTAGGGTGCTCTCAAACGCACAGCTAGCATGTGGCATCCCTCTGCATCATGATTTACTATAGTTGTCGCCTCACAGTTAAAGCATTTTTAACAATTATTTTGCATTTGCCTCGTCAATCAAAGAGAGCAGTAGCTAAGGGTTTCATTCTCCTCTATGCTCAGGTAAGCTGCTGCAGCTGGAAAGCCCGAGTGTCTGTTTTACCTTCTGATAAAAGACTTGGAGCGAATAATGTTTGTTAGTTTATTTGCATTTTTTTCTTATTTTTAAGTACGATAGTGATTATTTTGACAACCCAAGATATGCAGTGACCTTCTCCTCCTCGTGGGTTACATCTGAGGCGTGCAACCGGGTGTAAGCAGGAGTCTTGTTCTAGTCACTTCCTCAGGTATCCAGTAGGGGTCACCAGTCCTCGGATGCTGGAGCTTCTTTCACAGGTGCGTCTGGTTACCTCTGACGAGCTGAGGCAGTATAAGAGGAGTGGGGAACCAGCTACTCGTCGCCTGAGTATTATCTACCTCTGGTAATCCTATCCTGAGTGCCCCCTGCGTTTCATGATTCTAGTGTTTCTAGTTATATTTCTCATGTAGTTTCTGGTACCTTGATACCAGGGTTTTTGTTGAGTTTCTTATGAAACATTTTTGTGTTTTTTCTACCAACCTCTCTCACCATCTACCCTCATTGTTTCTGCGTCCCAGGTCTCTCCATCTCATCTACAAAACCTCCAACAGTTATCTCTTTGGTCTCACTTACCATCTGGTTCCAATTCGTCTTGGCTGAAGCTCGATCTGTCCGCTCCAGCATCATCACCATCTGCTGCTCTGACCTCCTCTGGATCCAACATCAACCTCATCTCCGGAAAAGACTCCCTGCTGACTCCTCCCTGGCGATTCAAGACAACCATCCCAGTAAGATCGTCCTTTCATTTATTCCACTCACACACGACTGCACTCACCTCACCTGTCCTCACCCTCAGAAGTTCCCGGTCTCCCACGTCGTTGATGCCCGTTGTTTTCTTGCCGTTCCCTGCTGCCTCGCTGTTTCCTGTGTCACACCATACCTGCAGTTCCCGTTGCTGATTTCTGGATTCCCTATTTCCATATCCACCTAAACAATAAACCTTTGTAACCCTCTCCTGAGAGTACTTTGTTTATGTGGGTCCGAAGAATTAACAACAGCAAGACACTGGGTTTCACAAGCCAATGCTGCTCCTAAACACTTATAGTCCCTTTGTCCTTTTTCTAACCCAGGAGTGAGTTTTACTCTGCTTGGACTGAAGATAAAACATTTTATTAATGAACATTTCACTGATAGCACTGATGGAAATGGATCTGCTGCCAAATCTGCCTTTTTTGTCAAAGATCTTTCATTTCTCATCCAAAATGATTCTGTTTAATACTGCAGAACCTTATTAATTAGGAAGGTTTCTTTGCTAACTCTCTCTGCAAAAAGGTTATTTCTTCCTGCTTTAATCATTCAAAATGTTGATGAGTGATGTGAGATGACAACAGTAGACCTCACCTCAATGTATCACAATGCACTCTGGACCTCATGTATGGCTTGGTCTTCTTAGCTAATGATCTAATCTCAGTATGCAGAGATTTTATCTTTGGACGTGGAGAGACGAAATGCTGCTCTAATGAATGGTTGGTTGGCAATAACCAGCGCAGTTCAGTGTGTTCTTGGCTAACACAGAACACAGAAAACTGTTTTTCCACATTGTGTAATAGCTAGTGGTGTTTTACAGATCGCACCATGGTGTAGATAACTTCATTTATTTTACTGGGCAGGACCCCGCCTGAAGCACACAATCAATCACATTTATAGCAACCACACAAATGGTTCTCTCCCACTGTAAGGCACCTGTTGGGGTTCTCCAGTTAATATCATTTAAAGGACTTTACTGCCAATCATATCTTTCATGTGCAGAAATATTGTTCCCTCTTGAGGATCACATCTAACTACCAGAGGGTATCTTTCACTATTAAGAAATAGAAATACACAAATATTATTTACTTACATTGTCTCTGGAGCTTTTTGTGGTTAAAGATAAGGAGACATACTTGTCTTTTATCACATCTTCATAGTTGTACAAGGTTCAATGTTGTTTCCTTCTTCCTAAACAGAAATTAGGGTGGAAGAGAAAAGAAATGGCTTGAAAACACATTTAAAAGCTTAAAAACGCTGTTCTGTGAAGCTTTTTCATGCACAGCATCAGTTCAAGGTTAACAACAACGAGGATTTTAAATAGTGGTGGCAGGTCTTAAGATGTGATGAAAGTGTTTGTATGTTTTTTCTATTTATGGCAGCAAAAGTAATAAAAAAAGTCTAATTTGGTTTAAAAGCGAAAGGTTAAGTAAATGTGTTTTATTGATTTATTTATTACAAAGTTTTGCTCTTACTGGCTATTTGAAAGCAACTTTGTGGCAGTAATGCAAGAATAGAGTAAAACAATGTAAATAGATATTAATTAGCAGCCTGAATATCTTGCAATGCCAGACATTGAGGGTGGTAGTATGCATCCATTCAATGAAACAGTAAAGCTTAACAGATCTAATATGCATTTCACCTGCTCGTAACGTGCTGCCATCTGAATATTGTGTGTTTACTGGGATGAAGGGTGTGAAATATATAGCCTGCTGCAGCAGGTCAAGGCTTAGTTATGTTTTCTATAACATCAGTATTTCAGAGTATTATTAAGTAAAATATATATATTTTTATTTGAACTTAACAAGAATTTGGTCAGGCTGTCCTGCTGTTGAAGCTTCTTCAGGCTTTATGCTGCTGGATTAAAGAAATCTTTATCAGCACAGGCAGTGTATGCACAGTACAGTTTAAGATTAACTATAGATTAAAATATTCCCAGTTCCTTATGTATATGTATGGAATTCATGGCATATCTGAAACTGCGGGGTTGCAGTTTCAACCAATCAATCAATTATAATTCAATCTGCAAATTGCATCAAGTTTGTATTCAGTAAAGGCAAAAATCAGGGATACTGTGTTTCCATAATTATACATTTTCGATGATAAATTCTTGAACTCAGATCTTCAGTATCTGATCATCATTTTCAAGCTCTGACAAAGAATCTTGTTAGGATTCATATCTCATTTTTAAATGGCTCGATTCATAGTATTTCATGCAGCCGGCTGCACTTTGCCCTACAAAAACGATTTCTCAAGATGGTATCATGGTTGTGTTATTGTTTTTGTACCTTCAAAATACAGTCAAAAATAACGATGACATTGGTGGACCGTTTGTGCAGGTGTGCATGGGTGGATGGATGTGTGTATGTGTGAAAGCGTGTGTGTTTCTGTTGAGTTGGTGTGAGAATCTGTCCACTAGAGTTATGAAATAATAAAATGATGAGAAAGGTAGAAAGTTTGCAGAACTCTGGGCCAGATAGCAGCAGAACAAAGCCGTGGCTCCAGACGGCCACCGTGGCCCCAGGCAGACAGGTACGAGGTGTCACCTCAGAGTAATACAGTGGTAGGAAGTCAACCATATAACTGGATAGAACTCAGGCTGCCCTGGGTTTAGATCCGTCTCCCCATTAATTCTGACCAGGAACACTCGTGTGCAAAGTATTCCCACAGTATATAGCTTGTAGGGGACAGATATTATCAGTTTATACTTCTATTTGCACCTTGTATCTATAATTTATTGTAATTTTTATATGAACTATTTATATTCTCAATTGAGTTAATCAAATACAAAACTGAAATAAAAACAAATTAGATTTCTGTCCTGTCTTGTTCCTTAAATGACACAGCTTGCATCCAACTCTTTACACACTGATATGATATTTTATCTTATCTGTAGAATCCAGGTCAGTTACATGATCCCGCTGTCACATCAAGGCATGCCGATCTGCAAATAAACATAAACTGGCCTTCAAACAATATCAGCTGTTTTACCTTTTTTTCTATATACCTCTAAGCTTCTGCCATGGATAAGAGAACTGTTTATTTATCCATTGGACAGCTTTCCCAATAACTACAAGCTCCTGGGATAAACACTGGCCCAATAGTTCTTTATTATTGATCATTTTATAAGACATTAATAATTTTACCAGAACGAATCCGGTTTACTAGACTAACCAAGAAATTCCTTTCAAATTAATTACAAACAAAATAGATCCCGGGTATTAGCAGCAGGCCAACAAACGGGCCACCCCACCACTCCCCACACTACATAAAAACATGAAATAAAATACTAAATAATAAAAAAGTATAATATTTTATGTGCATGTATATTTTAGTTGTGTAGGATAAATATTTGAAGGTAATGAGCAAAGTTGTTTTGTCCTTGGTTGTTTGCTTGGTGATGTAGTTTTGCAAAATCAATGTGCAAAATATAACAACCGTTCATGTTGTTTTTATTGTTTTAATTCATGTAAATAAACTAGTGTGACACCTCAGTAAATATTATAGTTCATGTCTCTTTTTGAGTTATACCCTTTCTTGTAGAAAAACCAAACCAGCTGCCACTGATCCTAGTTGGTGAAGCAAAGACGCGCTCCATTCACTTCTTCCAGTCCTGGCTGCCGTATAAAACATACAGCAGGATTTCCATCTGATTGGAGAACAAGTAATAACATATTTGCTGTATCCATTATATCAATTGTCACAAAAATGCAAACGCGGCTTCTTGTGGCTTTATTTCAACAAACTTTTCTTTTTGCCTCTTTCTCATAAAGTCTCCATTTGAAGGAAAGTCCAGAGATTCTCAAAGCGGACTTTTAGATGTCCACAGCTCCTCCAAGGTAACCATTGGCCTCTTGGTGGCTTTTGTAAAGTCAGATGTCTATGCATTGACCTCCACTGGATTATGCACAGATTAAATTACTCACAGACAAACCTTGTTTATAGATTAGGTCACTTTTGAAGGGAGGGTTTGTATGTATTAACATTTTTCAAAAAACATGTGTTACATTAATTTGACCTGATGTATAAAATACTTATAACATTGAAGTGTCTTGTGACATTTAAAATGTACGAAGGTTAAGGTGATATGAAAAGTGTTCGTAGGTATAAATGCAACGAAAGTGAGACTTATTTTTAAAGTACCTCCCTGTTTTTGTTCCATACTTTATCATTGTTAGAGTGCGGTATTGGATATGTACCCAAGCAGCAGTAGGTGATAAGAATATTTCTTGACAGCATTGGTTTGATGCTGGTTGGTTTGAAAATGTGTCTTTTAGGCATAAGGCTTTAATGATATTTTATACCATGAAAAATATTATAATATGCTTATAGTATCTTTCTGTGTTACAATGTAAAAATAAAGTTTAAACAAAAAAAAAACATTAAACAAAACATAAAACTTGTCCTATCAGTACAGGCACCAGTTAGGCTAAAATTCACATCTTATCTTAAATTTCCTTTCAAAAGCGTTGATAAAGTTCTGTGATCACTGGTAGCATGGGGATTCCTTTCATTACATCTTTAAAAACATCTGTATACTCTGGTACCAAATGATTTGGTGAAACCATCAGTAGAGGATCTCAGACTACAAGTCATGGTTGAGGCTGAAAAGACGGCTAATGTTCTGTTCATTAAACTATGCATCTGTATTATGCAATCTCTAGTTGAACACAAAGAAAGACCTCCAAATAGCACTGCAATGATTTTTTTATGTATTACTCTTTACAAAGAATGAATTGTGGCATTTAAAAACTCATGGGGACCAAAGCTACCTGTTGTTTATGAGCTTTGGGGACGTCAATTACACAGCATGTGCTAGACAATAGAAGCAACTTAGGTTTTTAAGTATACACATTTAATTGCATGTCTTTGTATGCAAAACTAATTATTCTGCCCACAGTCAAAACAGGCTCTACATAAAGTTTGTACAAACTTAAAAAACATTAAATGTTTTAAACCAAAATAAAACATGTTTTACCTCAGAATACTGACTTGCTGGGATTACTAGATTAAAAAAAGACATCTGAGACATTTAGAGGCAAAGTCCTAAATTGATTTAATTGTCAGTCTTCACCGTGTTTCCTTTTAAATGCAAATGGATATGGTTTAGGGCTTGAAGATGATATCTGTGGGTATCTAGGATGAATGGAACAGCTGCAAAGTAGCTGGCCGTCAAAACAGCTAAAACAACAGTGAGCCAGTCTGATGGTTCATGACCTCTGCTTAATGTAAATGCCAGGGTGGAAAAATAACCTTTTTATCAGCCTGTGAGGAAGATGTCACACTCATAAACTTCTGTTTTTGTGTTTTGTGTCAGGAACCAACGATCACTAAAGAGGATGATCTCAACATATAAAACTCTTTTCTTTTTTCTACAAATGACACAAATCACATCCTAAATTACAAATGCATTTATTTTTATGGCTTCACATCTCCCCAAATTGCTACAGGAGAGAATAAATCGGAAGACCTGGCAGGGCATATTGACAGTTTAAACAAAAAACACACAGAAGCCTAATGTGTTTCATTTACATCTGTGCTTTTAACAGACGCTTTTTTCCGAAGCGACTCACAAAAAAAAAGAAAAAAAAAGGGTTATACATTAAAGTACAACAATTTACCAAATATAAGTTACGAGTAGTTTTCTGGAAGTTGATTTAATATGAAGGATTTAACGTCACCTAGAACATTTAGTTAAAACAAAGATAACACAACTACCATATGTTGAGTGTATTATGCAATCAGGAAGAAATAAGTGCATTTAGAGCTTTCAGGCCAAGAGATTCTCTCATAAGAGCTGGGTCTTTAAGGATTCCTAGAAGGTGGACAAAGAATCAGATGCTCTGATAGTGAATGTTAGATTGTTCCACCAGCGTTGGAACCAGCGATGAGAAGGGCCTAGATATACCTGTGGCCGTGCGACCGTTGGCCGCGTTAGTTGGCGCTTCTTAGAGGAACACAGCAGGCGGACAGTTTCCATTGGAAATGAGGTGGCAGTCACAGTCAAACATGGCACACAGCGTTGCTTGCAACAATCTGATTTATGGTTTAGGCCCAATACCATGCCAAGCATGCCGAGTCCTGAACGAGGGATGAGGTAGTGAGACAAAACAAAAATAGCAGCTTTGCCAGGTCCTGTTTTAAATACGCTGTATAAAAATAAATGTTCAGAAATGATGGAGCTCCCTCTGCTGTTAATCAAACTCTCGAGAAACCAACCACCCTCCAGGTGGATGTGCGACAATCTGCTGATTCAAGGTAAGAAGAAGAAAAAATAACATTTAGGTTTTCTATTCAGAGTATGTTAGATATACCAGAGTGTCTGAGAGCCAGGATCCCTGTGTGTTTTATTTATGTCCTTTCTTAATTTGTCAGTATTTGTCATTTTCCTTGAATTGCTCCTGTTAGTTCACTTATTCTCATGGCCTGTATTCAGACTTGTTTCTTCAGAGTTACTCTGCTATTGCTTCTGGATCATTTTCCTTTTTCTTCCTGCTCTGTTCATCTTTCACCTACCATTAGCCTGCCAGCTAGTTTCCCTCCGTTTCCATTTCTTCTCCGCTTGTGCATTCTCTCCAGCTGCTCCTCATTTCCTTCTGCATGTTCGAACCTTTAAAACCCGTAATGTTTGGCTGTGATCGTGTCAATGGTTTTCAGCTATAATTACCTTTATTTATTAATACCACCAATTATAAGACTCCCACTGTCCTTTTTGCACTTTCTTTAAAACCCCACACAATGACAGTTCCATCATTTTACTTACGTTACAGTTGTCCTAAATATCATTAGTAGTTGGGGTTATGTTGTTGTTATAAGCTAAAGTTAGGCTATTATTTGTGCCTCTAACAGATCTGTTTCACTGTTCACTGATCTGTAAACTGATGTTAGATGGTAAACCTTTAATAAAAGGTGGAGCACCCTTAGTAGACATTGGACCTTATTTATTCTGTGAATCATTCAGCGAGAGGCTATACCAGGTCAAATCCATGCATCCCTGCTCTTCATGAACACAAAAGATAATTCACTCAAGATAAAGGTTTTTTCTTTCCATCCTTTCTGTTATATCCTAAATATACTAAAACTACTTATATAAAAAATAATCTGCCTGTTAAGTCATAAATTACTTATTATTGTATAATAACTGTAAATTGAATTAGTAATAAAGTCAGAATATTAAAAAAATGCCTGGAAGATTAAATTAGACTCTTTGTCGGGTTCTGATTTTTATAACTCTTGGTTCAGGTCCACTGTTGGTGATGCAGGTTTTGATTTCCTTTGGCTGGTTAAAGTTAAATAAAAAAGCCTATGGCTGCTTAATAACTACCCAAGTGTAGTGCATTCTCTTTTCTTTTAGAAATCCAACGTTTTAAGTAGATGATTTATAATGTACAACACATCAGGCAGCTGTTTGATGCAGCTGTAGCTGTTATCCTTGAACTATTAAACAGCTTGCAAATCAAATCTACATCCGCACTCAACAGATGTCTGAACACATTAATTCTCTGAAGGTTTGTTGGTTTTATACCAATAAAAGTATTTAAACTTTTCTAATCCTTTATATTGACAGAGGACTATGAGAACTATGGCTTGAATAAAATATATATAAAGTATTAAAAGAGTTCTTTTACCACAATTTCTATGATAACATAAATATTGTTCAATAAAGTAATGATTAATTAGTTCACAGTGCGTACAGCCGATAATTTCAAATATGGTAACGATTCTGTTTACAATTGCAGCATGTCATGATCCATGTTTTTGGTTTGGTTCAGTTCATTATAATTTTGTTGTTGTTATCTTTATTTATATTTACTTATTGTTTTGTTTGGGTTATTTTCTAGTTTGGTTAAGTTTTGTTAAGGTTCTCTAGTTTGTGCCTTCGCTCTCTGCTCTCTCTTTGTCCCTGTGTGTGTGTTCCCTCATCTGTCTTCTATCATCATTCACATCTGTTCTCAATCTTCTTATCATTATCTCCACCACTCCACCTCCTGCTCCTCAGTATTTAAGCATGGTTAATTCATTCTCTCACCGCTGGATCGTCTGATTTCCCTCCTCGTCTCTCTGCGTCATCTCTAGCTTCTTCCTCCACGTCGCCCAGTAAGCCTTTTCGCCTCTTGCTCGCTGTATTCTCTGTCCTGGCTCTTCTCCATCGTCATTTCCCCTGGTCCCGTCCTGGTATTCTCTTTGGTTTTGGTTTTCGTGTAGTCTCCGGTTTCCCGTGCTTCCTCCCTCGTGATTATATTGTTGTTATTTTGTCTGTTATTTTATTTCCCCCTTCCAGTGTTCTTTAGCTGGTTTGTTTTTTTGATTGTTTTGTTTATTCACGTTTGTAGTTCTCGTGTCTCGCTTCAGTTCACTGTTTGGTTACGTTCCACGTCTCAGTTCTGTTTGTTTACGTTCCGTCTCCGCTTTGTTCTGTTTGCTTTGCCTTGCCTTTGTTCCGGTTCGTGTTCTGTTCATTATCCTTCCTCTCAATAAATTATTTATTCCCGCAATTCCACCTCTGGTCCAGTCATTGATCGCAACCTGACACAGCAACTGATTGACATCACAAGAAACTGAAAATGTGGACAACACCCTGGATTCAAGTAAGACATACTCTACTAAATAATACTCTTAATCCTGGATATCTCCTCAACAGCCTTTTCCCTTCCCCTTGTTACCTGAGACCACTCCTTGCACATTTAACATTATCGTAAATGCACTGTTCAATAAACAACCTGATTCCAAGTTCTTCCTGCATGACAGTATGAGCCCTTGAGAAAACCACTACAACAGCAAGTAAGGGATATGCTAAACTGTGGTTACATAAATTATATTTTGAAATTTCAGTTCTTAGCAGAAGCACAATTCAGACATGCTGAACTGTAGTGCCCCGCCTAACGGTAAAAGCATAGTGGACAAAGTGTCTTGGTTTTACTAGCTTGACCGACCCACACCAGGAAAGCAACTCAGGAGACCATGAATCAGGTAAAGTTGGTTTATTTTAAAAACATTTATTTACAATAAATATGTGAAATGTGCTTGAGTGATTCTTCTGGGATGGGCACAGAGGAATCTGCATTGCGGGGAACCGGTAGCTATGAGGGGAGACGACAGGTGAGTTTGGTCCAGGTGAGTTGTAATTGTGTGTGGAGGTTGTCTTACTTGTTGGAGAGATGTAGAACCGCCAGGGAGAGATGATCTGATCCAAAGGGATGGATTGTGGTTGTGGTGTTGTGAGGTGATGGAGGTCCAGAGGCCGTTGATGGTTGAGAGGAGGCTGTACGTGCAGCTTTGAGGCGGACAGGCAGAGTGGACACACGGAGGTGAGTAGTGAAGGTTAGTGGAGTGGATGCAGTCTGATGATGATTGATCTTTGCGTTTGTCTCTTCAGGAGGGTTTTCAGTTGGAAATCCACAGAGGACTTTTCACGGGGAGGTTTGCTGGAAATTGAGTACCTGTAGCTGACATGAGATGGTTTAGTGGCGACACGAGGAGAAAGCTCAATGAGAAGCTAAACATTGGAAAATGTAATGAGAAACACTGGAGGGCTTGGTTGTACCATGGGAGGTAACCCTCAGGCACTGGTGACTGCAGAGCCGGTTCCTTTATCTTCCACAGCTGCCAGCTCAGCACCAGTAACATAGCCTCCATGAGGGACAACACTCACAACCAGCCAAAACCTCCATTTATGACACTTCCGTATCTAAAGGGGTTTTGGAACACGGTTTCCTCTAAAAACTGAATACTTGAGATCCAATCTAAAACACTTTTTATGGCATTTTTTACCGGTTAAAACAGCTAATATACCTTATGGTATATTATGCAATAATGCACACAATCTAAACCATCCTAGCATTACCACAGAACCTAGCATCCAGGGGCCCCCTTCTCTCTGCTCCTGGGGACACAACTAGTATGGAGCATGGGGAATAAATAGTCTTTCTGGATTGACTGCTCTGCAAACACGAGTAACTTCAGTTTCTCAAACTCAATATTATTTTGGAAATTATATTTACTCTAAAAATAAAAAGTAATGAGCAAATAATTACATTTCTGGAAATAATGTGCAGTTGTGTTTTACATTAAATGATCAAAAAGAAAAGTGGAATTTGCTAAAACATACTGACATCCGTCTAAAACAAGTCTACCTACAAATAAAAGAATGACATTTGTTTTGGACAATTGGGAAAAAAAACCATGCACTGGGCAACCATGGGATTGAGGTTACCAGAGTAGGTCAATCCCCAGGAGGCAGAATACATGAAAAGCAGAAATATTAGGTCCAGGTTTGCAGAATATGTTGGTGTTTATAAGAAGTAATGATTCTGAGAAATGTTCTATTAACAAAGTAAAATCGGATTTGGGTTGCATTTGCCTGGCATAAAAATCTAAAATCTGTGAATACTGCAGACCCAGTTTTAAAACACTTAGAAGTGCAAACAGGAAATGTACCTTAATAAGCCAAAATGAACACAGTGGATATCTTTGCATTGGCGCAGAACCAAACATCTACAGTCACCAGAAGACACAGATTGAAAGTCAATTTGGTTTTAAGTGCCTAGCACAGGGGTAGGTATGACAGGATTTGGCTTCCTTCTGACAGCACATTTCTCTCTCAGTCACAATCTCCCCATGAAAGGTGAAGGGTAAACGTCAAGAACTAGACCATGGGTTTAAAACTAATCAGCTGAAAAGGAATCACAGCTCAAACATTTGGACTCCAGCAGTTTTTAATCCTCCCCGAGTAAAGGCACCAACATTTTTTTCCTTTTGAAGATACAGACATGTTTTGAAAAAGACTGATTATTTAATATAATTAGTTTTCAGGCTATTCAATAATAGGTTTAAACTGTCAAAACTGGTTAAGTATGACCTTTGAAATCCAAAGATGTTGGCAATCTATCACGTCTTATTATTCTAACAATTAAGTAGGAATTTAGAATCTCTATACTTACACAATAATAAAAAATGTCTGGCTATTAACCAACAGATAACAGAAAACATAGAAGATAGATACTTTAACAATGGAAAAGCTTTATTTAATTTCATACAACTGTTTAAATAAATCAAATATGCAGTTAACCTGCTTTAAAATACATGAAGATACTGAACAAAACTAAACAAATTTGTCTTTGATTAAATCATTTCAATGACAGAATAATCAGGGAGCATTTTTAAATAGTTTGTGTTAACGTCCTGGACTGACATGGACCGAAATGCCAGTAAGAACCCAACCTTTACAAGCCTTAAAGATTCCAAATGAAGAAGAACAAACTATTTATCTGTAATTCTTCATCTCTAATTAAAATGAAAGTGCTTTTCCTTAATGAGTATTTTTACATTAGGAGAACAAAGGAGAAAACTGACAAGCCTATGAACCGCATGTCAACTGTAAAACGCAGGGGTGGTAGCCTCATGTGCTAAAGTTGGAAGTGGTGAATTTCACAAAACTGATTGAATAGTGAAGAAAGAACAAAACATTTTCTGCCCAGTAGTTAAAACTTGATACACAAATGTGACCTTTAACTTTACAACGAACTGTAAATTATGGTAAATTAGTTCAGATGGGGCTTTAGGACAAATATATTTCATGGCGACCATTATAAAGCTGAGTGAAGCTGACTCCCCACCCATGTAAAAAAAATTGCCAAATAGGTAGAATGGTTAGTGCTCCGTTTGTGCAGATTTGCGCCGTTAAAGCAGACAAATTCTGTATAAGCCGCTACTGTACAATGTGTTACTTTTTAATATTGTTTTTTTACAGTATTTCTTAATAAAGATTATGAAAATAATTTCGTCCTTTAAAGAAATGTGCTTTATTTGGCAATTATTTGGCAACCACTAGCTGTCAAAAGTATTGGCTCCACCCATGCACTGATCCCAACAGTTTTCCAATTTATTCCAAGAGTTTCCAAATCTGATGTTTGTCCAAGGTAAGTAAACCAATAATCATTTAGTCTAAAATAAAACACTGCTGCCACTGCAAGCTAGCTGCTGTTTAGCAAAGACATCTGCCCGTTAGATTCCAGACATATTTTGACATGTTTTGCAAATGCATAACTTCCATTTTAAATCCATTATTTTTAATCATGTTGAAAAACATTCTGCAAGGCTTCTTCTTGCAGGTTTTACATTTATATTCACTCATGGATTCTTAGGTATGAGAGCAGACTGAATAGTTTTGTTTTAGTTCAACAGGTAATTTAATTTGAAATAAACAAGACAAGTATGTAATAATGCAAAATAGAAAATTCTAAAAGTAAAAAAAAAAAAAAATCCCGCATTAATGACAAATGAACGAGTTAAGACTCAGTTAGAGTAGTTCAGCTGTGAAGACTCCTCAAACATCAATGTTTTTTGGCTTACATCCAGAATCAAGAATCAGTTTATTTATACATTGCCAATTTACAACAGGTGTCGTCTCAAGGCACTTCATAGAAAATCAATTAAAATCAAAGATACATCATAACAAATCCATTTGAAAAAGTTTCCAATCTAAGGAACCCCAGCAGATTGCATCGCTTACATACGTCTGAATAATGTGAATAATGCTGATCTAAGCCTTTTTATTCTTTAAATAGATGCCTCGACCACCATCAATAGATAGGATTTCCTTTTTCAAGTACTCCGCACTTTTAAAGAGGCTATCTTTGTAAATGGCAAAATAGCCACTCCAGCTGCTCCTGTTTGGACAGTTAAGTCAGCGGCAGGAAAACAAGATGTCTCCAAAGGTCCTGTACACTTTTGTAAAGTTAAATAGGAACAACATCCGGTCACATTTGGACATCAATGAGCAGGAACATGATCCTGACAGTAGCGTGAGCACAGATGTCGACTCCGATTCCATTCATCCTGGACAAGACAATTGCTCTGGATTTCAGCTTCAAGTTCCTTTTGAAGAGTGCATCAAATTTGTTCCTGAAAAAGTGTAATATAATGACAAGTTTTCAACTTCTGGCAAAAGAGAAGACACAATTTTGAAGCCTGGCACTTGGAGTCATGTCATTAATGAGGTAAAAAGCACATTTGTGTTCCAAAGAGCAAAGGTTTATCCAACAGTCACCAGCAAATACATAGACATTAAAGGCTTCTGTAAAGAATGTCAAGGTCATGTAAAAATTACATGTGACGAAGAGCCAGGTGTCAACAGCCCAATGTTGTTTCAGTGTTCCATCGAAGATACAGATATCTCCTTGCACACTGGGCACGCCAAGCGGTTAATGTCTGGGAACCTTCGGGAACAGATTTCAAAAGAGTTATGCGAGGGCAGGATGGAGCCATCTGTATGGAGGTCAGCCAAGGCGGCAGATTTGAGGGATATTGGAGATCCTGAACCAAGTCATCTTCCAAATTTGGCTACCCTACGAAAAGCCAACCAGGAGAGAAGAGATTTAGAATTAGGCGACAAAGATCCTATTCCGTCTTTAAAGTTATTAAAATATAGCACACCTCCCAGTGGTAGTATTAGAGATATTGGTCTGGACAAGTTTTTCTGTCACTATTGGAGTCGAACACAGCTACATGTTTACAAAGCATTGTCCAGAAAAGGTCCCTCAGTAGTTTGCTTTGATGCAACTGGCTCAGTTGTGAGAAGACTGGTGAGACCAAATGGTACATCTTTCTCTATCAGGGTGTTCTGACAGGGGACAGCTGTGCAGTTGCAGTTGTACAGATGCTATCAGAGAGACAGGACATTAAGTGGGACTATTAAAAAATGGAAACCGGCACCTACCTGTTAGAGCTGGGAAAGCAATCATCTCTTTGCTAAACACATGTGCATTTGATGCTTATGCTGCACTTTCTGTGACAGCTCTGTACTCCAAAACATTTTCAGACATGATAGTGAAAATCCCGTCTTGCAGTTAGTGAAAACGATCGCAACAGATGGTGTGACCACAAAACTCTATTCACAGAGGGCAGAGATACTTAGCACAATGTTTGAAATAAAACAGTTGAGGTCCGGTGGCCATCAGATTGATTCCCAGTGCAATATTTCCACCGTCATTGGAAAAACAATGAGGAATGTTTCAAGTGTTTACCTCTACAAACGCTGCTCTTCACAGTACTGCCAGCTAAACAAAGGAACAACGAGGGAAGAGCCGTTTCTTTCTCCTGAGTGTCCAGCCGAATTCAAAACAGGAGCCAGCACCTCAGGAAAAGTGCTGTGTGCAGGAACCGTCACTCACAGCTACAGGATTGGAGAAATAGCATTGATCAACACAGACCTTGCAAACTCAACTCAATATGCTTTGAGTGAATTTCCATCCATCATGTTTCTCCAAGGAAACACCTTCAATCTGAGAGGAGCCATCGCATTCCAGGGAAGCTTGACCAAAGGTGGTATGGGACATTCCACCGCATACTGCCGGAGAGCTCCGTGTGTGTGGGAGCTTTACGATGTCCTGGCAAATGCTGTGAAGACAGTTTCAGAAAAGAAACTAACACAACCACATGCTGCATTATACACATGCTGCACAAACCTGCACTGACGGAGCACTAATAAAGTAGACCGGTTTGGTTTGTTTTGGAGTTGGAAGGGGGGGGTACGTCGTCTGCCAAAATGATTATTCATAATATCTAATAAACAAAAGCAGCACAAAGGCCTATTTTAACGGCACAAATCTGCACAAACGAAGCACTAAAGAAATAGACCACTTTGGTTTGATTTGGAGATAAATGGGGGGATGGATGAATTTTGAATGACCTAATAAATAATTTGTAATATCTTATAAACTAAAGCAGCACAAACGCCCATTTTAACGGCACAAACCTGCACAAACGGAGCAATAACTATTCTACCTATTTGGCAATTTTTTTTTTTTACGTGGGTGGGGTGTCAGCTTCACTCAGCTCCATTATAAAGCCCTAATCTTAAAGTAATGGTACATGCTACTTTGTTCACTGGAGAAATAGAGACGCGTTGCTATTGCAGATACTGAACATATCCTGCTGCAAGGTTTAATTTTAGGTTCTTTAAATTGAGTTTGAGGTCATGGGTCAAAGCATGTGACGATTTTGATGAGATGCTAAAATCCAACAATCAATATTTTGTCATAAAGCTAATGGAAATAACATGGTTAACCCTTACTGACAAGAAGTATTTTAAATATAAATACTATTTTATTTATATATGTGTGCAAATATCTGGTGGCTTTTAAAATGCCACTTAATTATTTCATGGAATTCTGCAACGCTGTGTTATACCAGAAAAGTAATACCAGCAAAAAAAAAAGTTTAATAGAAATAGCTGAGGAATATTTCCAGCAGAGGGAAAATTATGAGATGCACAGAAAAAAAGAATAAAGAATATAACACAATGGAATAAGCTACATGATCTAAATCTAGTAATAAAACAACAACGAAAAGTCATAAACAGAAACCCAATGATGGCCATGATTTAAACACCCGAATATCAACAGAAAATCAAAATTAAGCACACAATTAGGATATGTCATCAGTTAAA
The DNA here is from genome assembly GCA_032876305.1 of Orestias chungarensis. NCBI lineage: Eukaryota > Metazoa > Chordata > Actinopteri > Cyprinodontiformes > Cyprinodontidae > Orestias > Orestias chungarensis. Next base: position 265,801 of record JAVLVB010000645.1, read on the forward strand.
ATACAGATTGCGGTTTGAAATAGTTGCAGTTATGATGCCATTTGTATAAATTGTGGTGGCAGTGGAAAGGAAATAATAGAGTTCAACAAGAGGAATGGCCATCTGCCAAGACCACCTGCTCAACAATAAAATATGCCCTCTGAATGACTTCAGCCACCATATTTTTTTAATCCATAGGGGGAAAAAGTTTGGACTCTAAGCAAAAAAAAAGAATGTTGTTACAAAATTCTTAATAGATGTGATTTATTTAAAATGGTATAAAATACAAGTTTTTTAAACAAAGAGACAGCAATAGATATTTTGTCTGTAAAAAAAATATTGTTAATGAAAATATAGACAAACATTTACAAATATAGACATCATTCTAATTCAATTGCAAACGTGGGGAGACAAAAATATGTTGAAGCAGAAAAAGTAAACAGCAGCTCTTTATATATATATATAAATTGGATTGAGAAAGCTGTTTGTTGATGATTTAACAGAATCAGAAGATAACTTCATTAATTGTGTTAATGCTGCCTCCAACAGATGTTTTTAGATTCTTACATGTCAGACTTTATTTTGGGTTTGTTAAATTTTTGTAGGAACATGTATTTAGAAAAGTAAAAGAATGTTACAGTTGAAAACATACAGTTATAAATGTTTTTCAGAGTCTAGGGTGTTTAAACTTTACCACAGTCTTTTCTTGATGGCATGTTTGCCCTTATTTTTGAGTGTTTAAGCAGGAGTCCCAGCAAACAAATAAGCTGATCTGAGTTCATATAGTGCCTATGTTTGGATCTTTAAAATATACCTCTGCTTTCAATATGTCATGGTCTGTACTGTTTTTTGTTGTAGTTTTTCTTTAGTTATTGTTTCAAATTAATTACCCATTCTGATTAGATTTGTTGTTTCTAGTTTACCATTTAGTTTTTTAGTGACTTCCTCTGTGTGTTTAGTAGTTCGGTTTCCTTTAGTATTATTTTTATTATTCTGTTTTCCTTCTCCTGTTACTTTCCCTCTCCTCCTGTTTCCTTTTATCACTTTATCTCTCCCTCTGCTTTCTTCCTTGTAACTATTGTCAGCTGCATCTGATTCAGTAATCAGGCTTCTCCCTCACTTGACTATTCACCGTCCTTGTGTATATACACTCACCGGCCACTTTATTTGGTATACCTTGCTAGTACCGCATTGGACCCCATTTTGCCTTAAGAGCTGCCACAATCCTTTGTAGCAAAGATTCAACAATATACTGGAGACATTCCTCAGAGAGTCTGGTCTATATTGACATGATAGCATCATGCAGTTGCTACGGATGTGTCGACTAGATGTTCATGATGCCAGTCTCCCATTCCATCACATCCCAAAGGTGATGTGGTGGAACTGGATTGAGATCTGGTGACTGTGGAGGTCATTTAATTCCAGTAAACTAATTGTCATGTTCAAGAACCAGTCTGAGATGATTTGAGCTTTATGACATGATGGTGCGTTATCCTGCTGGAAGTAGCCATATTAAGATGGTACACTGTGGTCATGAAGGGATAGACATGGTCAGCAACAATACTCAAGTAGGCTGTGCCATTGCAATGATGCTCAATTAGTACTAAGGGGACTCAAGACTCCCAAGAAAATCTCCACCACACCCTTACACAACCACCACCAGCCTGAACCGTGGATACAAGGCAAGATGGATCCATTCTTTCATGTTATTGACGCCAAATTCTGACCCTAGCATCCGAGTGGGGAAGCAAAAATCGAGACTCATCAGACCAGGCAATGTTTTTCCATTCTTCTATTGTCCAATTTCAGTGAACCTGTGTGAATTGTAGGCTCAGTATCCTGTTCTTAGCTGACAGAAATGGCCCCCGGTGTGTTTTTCTGCTTCAGTAGCCCAACTGCCTCGAGGTTGGACGTGTTGTGCGTTCAAAGATTCTCTTCTGCATACCTTGGTTGTAATGAGTGGTTATTTGAGTTTCTGTTGCCTTTATCAGTTTCTGAAGTACTCAGACCAGCCCGTCTGGCAGCAAGAACCATGCCATTTTCAAAGCCACTTAAATCACCTTTCTTCCCCAATCTGATGCTCGGTTTGAACTGCAGCAGATCTTCTTGACCACGTCTACATGTCTAAATGAATTGAGTTGCTCCCATGTGGTTGGTTGATTAGTGAGCAGTTGGACAGTTGGGCAACAGTGTTAGTTCGTCTTTTGCCCCACGTTGTTCCTTTACGTCTTGTGCTGCGTTATCCTCCTGGGTTCGCCAACCATGCTCCAATGTACTGTTGTCAGTCTGGTCCGTGTCATCTGTTAACTTCTGGCTGCAATAAATCATTCATCTCACCATCATAGCATCTCCATCTCTGCATTCTGGTCCACAAATTTATTTTTCTTTTGGTATAAATGAAGTATTTTTGATTTGATTTATTTAATTTGAACTTATGAACTCTATGACACAATATTGCTATTACATTGCACTCATAGTTCAGTGACTCCATCTGTAAAGTCTGGTCATCTATGTTTTGGTAAATTCTGTGATGATTTAATTTCATTCTCTAAACCGTAAATCTGAGCAGCTTTTGTTCTTCCAACATCGAGAATGACATGAAGAAAGCACAAATAAATAATAATGTCGTCTTCCATGAGACTCTGTATGATTAGGCTCTTTAGGTTCATAACTCAGAAAAAAATCTATTTATTTGAGGAAAAATCTGCTTTTACTTTGACTGGCAAATAAAAATGTGTAAAGGGTGATCTGACATTCTCATAGTTTTTTGATATGTTTCTTGATAAAAACAGTTGAGTTGCATTTTCAACAGTACAACAGAAAAAGGAGCAATACCAACATAACCGGCTGCACTGGTGTCTTTGCTTTTTGCTTTATTGTCGAAGGCCGAGGAAAAAAACAAAAACATCAAAAACAAAAAAAAAACAAAAAACAAGTATGAGATCAAAACAGTGTTTGTTGGTTTCAGCTCAGGATTCAATACTATCTCCCAGAGACAACTGATTGTCAAGCTGATCTCCCCAGGCTTATATTTTTGCACCACACTGCGCAGCCACATATAACACTTCCTCACCGACAGGCATTTTCATCAGTTGCCTTTAAAACTGAACACAGAATCCCCTCAAGACTGCCCCTCGCCCTTCTGTTCTCTTTGTAAACCCCTTGGGTTTGGACACTCAGAGAAAAACATTGTGAAGCTTCGAGGAGATCACCAGTACCATGTGCCTGATGGCATCAAAGGGAGGAGACTGTTTATAGGAAATTGGGAACCTCACATTTGCACCTATACACCAAATATTTTTCTCTGCTACAAACCCAAAGAGAACAATATATTGCTGATATTTTTTGCAATAAGACCTAATAGTACTGAAGCAAAACGAGCTGTGCGAATAACCGGGGAACCTCCAGGGAATAATCTCTCAGCTGTTTGCTATCATTGGCTATGTTCCCATCCAGTCACTTTGGAAATCCAAAACAAACGTTGAATATGTCTTAATGACATGTTTAACATTGAGAGAAAATAAAGAAATCATACATTTGGTATGTTTCCATCTCCCGAATCGACGCGACATAGTAAAACATGTTAGCAAAATATGAACTTATTCAGCATGTTAATGTGTTTCCATTTCACGTTTTAAACATTAAATCTTTCAGAATAGCCAAAAGTGAACATAAAAACTTTGTTGCTTGATTAGGGAAATTTTTTATGTAGTTTGTTTTAATTTTGGAAACTTAAAAAAACTTTAAACATGTTGATGAAAACATGGCTATTGTAATAAGTAAAAATACAATCTATAGCCATTTTTTCTAGTAGAATTGCTATTGACTGATTTAGAAAAATAACGGAGGATAAATTCCCAATTGTACAACTTGTTTTTCGTGTTTCTTTAAATGTGTAACCTCCAGCTTGTTAAATCCATTTTATACAAAGACCCTTCTAATCATATAAAGCAGATGTACCTAAAACGAGAAGCTTTGTTTTAAGTATCATCTTTTTTTTGTATTATATGTACTAGAGGCTCCAGGTCTAAACACAGTCACTGATCAGCCAAGTTGATGTTTTCATAGCAAAGACACCTGCACCGGTTAATAGCAGCAGATGGAGAATGTTGCTGGCGGTGCCACCAGCCGATGTCCTCCTCCAAGAAGCTGTATTAGCTAACAGAACGCCAGACCAGGTAGCCTCTTTGAAGAGAAGAACACAGAGAAACAACACAAAATAAAAGTTGGAATGGCAACTAAGGTAGAAAAATAATAATAGAAGAAGAAAGTAGCAGAGTGAGAAGTGGTAAGAATGTCCTCCAGTAGTCTAAGCCGCATAACTATAGAAATAACTGAAATACCCTCTCTACCTCTTCCTAACTATAAACTTTATCAAACAGGAAGGTTTTGAGCCTAGATTTGAAACTAGACAGGGTGTCTGCCTCACGGACTAAAGCTGGAACCTGGTTCCACAGGAGAGGAGCCTGATAACTAAAAGATCTGCCTCTCTGTTTGGACTCAGAGAAAAGGCCTCTGAATACTTTTGCACATTGCACTTTTCAGTTTTTTATTTTTTTAAATATATAAAATAATGGACAATTTTCTTTCCAGTTTACAATTGTGTTGTACTTTGTGTTGGTTTTTATAAATTTCAGGCGAAATGTACATTTGTGGTTGTAATGTGACATAATATGGAAAAAGATGAATGGGTATTAAGGACAAGTAAGCATTTACCATCTGTACAGCAATGTCAATAAATATTACAATATTACACTAGACTGAGAAAGTTAAGAAACTTATTTAAAGCGGATTTTAGGTGAATGGGTTGTTTACACAAGCATCACACTCTCACACACCCAGTATACAGTATACAGTACATTGCCAGTGACAAAAATGACCTTGTCCAACGTTACCACGTTCAGCATTGATGAGTTCCCAGTAAAAGATACGTCTGGACATGGTAAGATTTTGTCTTCTATAAGGACAGTACGGTCTGGGTGTAAATCACTGCTTCTAAAGCTCATCATCACACACAGTAGACTGTCGATATGGTTCTAAAAAGACATAATGAGGAGTTCAATGTAAGGTTTGAGCTGTGTCTGACAGAAGATTGAAATTCAAGCAAATAACATGAATATAAAAAAAAAGAATTCAAATTTTTATTTAATATTACTTGTGTATGTAAATCATTATAAATCTTTATATCTTACTGTGAAAGGGGAACAGGAACGCTAATAACTTTAGTAATCAAAATTGTTTGCCTAGGATGTTTTTGTAAAGTTTTCGACCCAATTTCCACCAAAAATCTATTAAATTGGACAGCAATTGGACTATCAATTACAAAATCTCTACAGTGACACACAATACTATTCAAATAGCTTGCTGAACTTTGTATTTTTCTTTTAAACTTTTGGTTCTATTCTCCCATTGGTTCTCACTCTGAACAACAACTATTGTTACAGACAATGGAAAGGCATTAAAATACTCTACAGTTAGTGAGCTGAGACAAAAAATAAATATAAACAGGGAAGCAATTAAAGCCAACATATTACAACTATAGTAAAACTGCTAAAACTAAAACATAACAGAAAATTGTTTGAATTGCTACAATTCGACGTTCTTTGTAACTCCTTTAGAGTTAAGACCCCCTTTCTTCCGCAGATGAATCAATTCCTTCACTTACAGGTGTTGCATCCAAAATGTTTGATTTAATCAAACATAATTGAGGTTTAAATACGTGCACCCTTATTAAAAGACAAGGAATCAAGGAATTTTTATTTGTCATCACATCACATGTGGTACATGAGATGGGACGAAATTCTAATCCCAGTCAAGTTTACACCCTGAGAGCAATTTTAAATAATATAATAAAAGATAAGAACTATGCGAGAATATGATTTGACTACACAGAATCTACAATATGGACACAGAATCTACAATATGGGACTTCGGACATAGCAGCAATGGAAATTCGGAGTGCAAGTGACATATTAAGTGACATTTTAAAGTGTGATATTAAAGTGAACAGTGCCGGTTAAATGAGAAAGTGTTTTTCATTTCTAATTGTCCTTGCGTGTGTTTGAGAGTCTCACAGCTTCAGGATGAAGCTGTGAGACTCAGTCTGGTGGTTTTACACTTGATGCTCCGCAGCGTCCTGCCTGAGGGGAGCGGGACAAAAAGTGTGTGTGCTGGGTGTGTGGGGTCCTTCATGATGCCGGAGGGCCTCTTCCTGCATCTGGAGGTGTAAATGTCTGTGGTGCTGGGGAGGCTGACTCCAACAGTTCTCTGTGCAGCCTTCACCACTCTCTGCAGAGCTTTCCTGTCTGCAGCAGAGCAGCTTCCATGTCACACGTTGATGCTGGAGCACAAGACGCTCTCCACCACACATCTGTAGAAGGAGGTGAGGACTGAGCTCCTGAGTCCAGCTCTTCTCAACCTCCTGAGGAAGTAGAGCCACTGTTGCGCCTTCCTGACCAGAATGGAAGTGTTGTTGCTCCAGGTGAGGTTGTTACTCAGGTGTACACCCAAGTACCTGTAGCTGTTGACCACTTCCACCGCAGATCCTCCCATGTGCAGGGGTAGGTGGGCATGCTAGTTTAGTTAAATAATAATTCTATCTCTGGTGAGAACAGCAATAAAACTATCAATGAAAAATGGCTGGATGAACTTTCCCAATAATTCAATCTCTATTAAACATAGGAAACATTAATCCAAGTTGTTTATTCTGCCAACAGCGAGAGGAAGCTGTAGACGCAGACCTTGCATAATCCTCACGATTTAGAAAATGTAATTCATAATCCAAGAACATTTTCCTCTAAATTTAAAAGACAAAACTTACTGCTGCTCTAACTTAATAAAAGGCAGAATATTTAAAATACAAACAGTTTAAAGCATCTAAAGTTTTCTGCTGTATTTACACATGCTGTCATGCACATGCCCACTTTCACCGATTAACATTTCCCAGTATTGACTTAAAGCTTTAAGGACACACTTCACTGCACTTAATAAGCTATGAGCTTCCAAAGAGAAACTTTTTATAAAACAAGGCGTTTACATTTCTGCTTGTTCCAAGCTCACATTCTCATCCTTTTCTTCACTTATACATTTTTTGACCCACTCACTTCCTTGTGCAACAATTAAGATCCTTGTCCCTCCTCCTCCTCCTCTCAGCTCTAATGAAGTATGGCCAGAACACCAACATAACCAATGTGACAGAAGTGTGCTGGTTTTACTAAGGAGTAAAATTACTTTGATTGAAAGCAATGGGTTTAAATATGTGAAAATTAAGCTGTGAAGAAATTCGATGACCATTGTGGATTTGGAGAGTTAAGGGAATTTCTTTCAAATTACATGGCTAAAATAACCAACGCAAAGCTTGCAGGTTATTGTAAACCTGTATGTTACCTCCAAAATCAGCTGTTTCAGTTTGTTTCTTGTCTTAGTTTTGATACTCTCTGGACTAGATTTTTCTCAGCTTCCTAAGGTACAAGTGGTGATTTAGGGTGACAAACAGTGAAACAGTCAATCAACTGGAAGTAGCTGATGGACATACAAATTTGAGATGGTGAAGACTGCTAAAATTAAAAAATAGTAGAATGGAAGAAATTAGTGAAGAGAAGTTGGTGAACAAATGATAGAGCTAAGAAAACACTTACAAATATTTTTAAAAAGAAGAAGATCTGAACATGATGGGAATTACAGAAACTATGTTTGCATCCAGTTGTAATGTAAATAAACCTTTAAATTGAATGTAACAAGAAAAAAAAGTGGTTTGGAGTGAACTAACCAGGCTACACACAACCAGTTTGTCAGATGCTTTATACAAGCTGGCGGTAACAGTAATGCTGCCATTTGACTGTGTCCAAATTAATCATGAATAGACAAACTGTCAGGATCCATGTTTTGGTTTGGTTCAGTTTGTTGTTGTTTTCACTTATATTTAGTTTTTGCTTTGTTTAGTTCACTAATAGTTGTCTTGTTTTATTATTATCATCTTTATTATTCGTTAATATTTTCTATCTGGTTGAGTTCTCTAGTTTGTTCCTCCACTCCCCTGTTTTCTATTTCCTCCTCTGTGTGTGTTCCTCATCTGTGCATGTTTCTCCACTCATAATCATTCACCTCTGTTATTAATCATCCAATCATCTTCTCCACCTATCCAACCCCGGTTCCCCTGTATTTAAGCCACTTTCATTCTTTCACTCACCGCTGGATTGTCTGATGTCCTTCCTGATGTTCACCCTGAGGTTCTCCCGTAGCTTTCTTGTCGCCTTCTCGTCTCGCTCCAGAGTTTCCTGCCCCACATCTCCTGTAAGCCTCCTCTCCTGCTCGCTAAGTTCTCTGTCCTGGCTCTTCTTATTTGGTTATCTCCCCTGGTCCCGTCCCGTACACTGTTTGTTACTTTCCGCGTCACAGTTCCTGTAGTCTCCGGTTTCCCATGATTATTATTGTTGTTATTTTTATCTGTGAGTTTATTTCCCCCTTCCCGTGTTCCTTAGTTGGTTTGTTTATTTGATTGTAGTGTTTATTTACGTTTGTAGTTTCCGCGTCTCTTTTCAGTTCTCCGCTTTGTTACCATTTAGTAGTCAAGAATCAGTTTATTTATATAGCGGCAATTTACAACAGGTGTCGTCTCAAGGCACTTTACAAAAAATCAATTAAAATCAATGATACATTCTAACAAATCAATTTGAAAAAGTTTCCAATCTAAGGAACCCCAGCAGATTGCATCGAGTCATTGACTTGAAGCATTCACTCCTCTGGAATCAGCAGGCAGAAACAATGGCTTGTGTTGTCGTTGACTTTACAGCAATCCCTCATACTGAGCATGCATGTAGCGACAGTGGAGAGGAAAAACTCCCCTTTAA
>JAVLVB010000645.1:274728-285601 GCA_032876305.1 Orestias chungarensis
CTGGTTCAGAACTTTTCTTATTTTACTAAAGCTAAACAACAGTGCTCTCTCTCCTCAGCTTTTCCCAAGGAAACGTTACTTAAAGGACTGGGAGTCCAGATTTGTCCGTGCTTGTCCTCATCACAGACCCTGAAGCTCTAGACAGCTAATAACACACAGGGCAAACAAACGCAAACAGAGCTTTAAGTGGCCGTGAAACTACCACACCTCCTTCTGAGATGGCCTCCCTGCTGGCTGTTAAAACATCATTTAAATGTACGTTTTTATTAAAACCACCTTAAAAATATGCCTGAATTAAATCAGCCTCTATTGTTGAACCCTTTGGAGTCAAACATTATAGATCTGTAGTTAGTATTGGCTGTAGGATATTAGGAAATCTTATAATGTCGATCATTTTGGTAAATACGTTAATATCAGCTCTCTGTTTTCTTTCTTTAATGCATCTTTTTTGCTATGTGACCTAAAGCAATTATACCAATGTAATTTGTGCCTGATATGATACTAAATATTGTATCATCATCAGTATGAAAAAGACAACCTCAAAACTCTGATATGTATTTGCAAACAAGTATTGCACTCCAAACATTCCTGTGGAACGTGAATATTTTTGATATTCACTGATATTACGATGAAAAAGTACCTGATATATTGTGCAGACCAACCTAATATGAAGCTATTTAGTTTTTAACACAAACAAATTTGAAATGCTTATATTTATAAAACCATACATGGAGTGTTGAAGGAATGACTTAAAAAATAAATCTGTGGTATGAAGCGCTGTCGATATGCATCTCGGCCTTGATAAAAAAAACTTATAAAAATGATTTTGTTTGAATGTGTTTGAATACGTCTGAAATGAAAAACTTTAAAAAGCTGTAACTCATCCCTGAGGGCTCAAATGAAAGATAAAACTGAGCGGATTGTTATATTTTTGTTTGTTTTAAAAAAATCTGCCATTAGAAGTAGTACTTTTTATAAGTTTTCAGAAACGAGTAACCTCAAACAATACAGTTATATCTGCTAAAAAGTTACTTGTAAGTTAGTCTTCTCTTATTTCAAGTCTACCAAGTCTTGTACTAAAGCTTTTTGAATTATGTAGGCCATGTTTAAAGAGCTGAAGACGCTTCTGTTAGGAAAAAGGAGGTGGAGCTGTCCTGAAAGTTCTTTCTCTGATCCAAAGCTTACAGAAGCTAACTTCAGTTTTTTAGATTCGTTTTTCTGTGTTCATAAAAAAAATGTATTACTAATTCTTGAATTTAACACTTCAGAGTCTTTTCAATGGATCATAAATACTGAGTTCATTCTCTCTGCACATAAGCGAGAGAGAGAGAGGTTTCCTGAACAGACCATCGCATATTCTTCACTAGCCTTTGTTTTGTTTCAGCCGACTGGTGTCATCACGGTTCTTGCAGAGAAATGTTTGGAGTGGACACATAAGACACAGGTTTGCACACATGTTAGGAAACCGAAACAGGCGCCGAAGCGTGTTGGTGACAGTTGTAGTAATCAATGATGGCCTGAAGATTTGACCAACATTCAGATATAAAATAATAGACAGACTCTAACCAGGAGCAGATCGTGTTCTAGATCTAGATCAAATCAGTGTAGGCAGACGACCTTTCCAGAGCCGGGTCTGACTTTCAGACTGTTCTCTGTGAATAATAGCGTTGTTTAGCAAATCCAAGCAAAAAAACTATCAAACCCTCTCTGGTTGATCATCTGGAGTTCACTGACACAGGAGCACGCTTCAACTATTTATTCAATGTTTGTAACTAGAGAATACAAACAACCAACTACTAAGCATTTTACTGTACATTTTATCTGATAAACTAACACCAGTTACTGCAAAGGAAAAGGAAAAGTGAATTGTTTATGGCTCTACCATAAAAACTTCTGCCTATTTAATTTGGCATTAATGCAAATGTGAAAAGCTATTTGCCATAAATCCTTTTAACTGCAACAAACCTTTTAAGATAGAATTTGACAGCCAAAAAGAGAATTATCTTAAGTAGTATTTTATTGCTTCTTTTTCACAATCCTGCACTACTTTATAACGATCTATTAGTTCAAATCCAAATTATATAAACCAATGTTTGCTATTTTATCATGACAGGAATGTGGAGATGCTCAAGTGATGTCTTTGCAATGCAGCAAATGTAGGAGCAAGTTTTCAATAAAAGATCATATGCAACCACTAGGGCTGGGCAATAAGGATTTCAATGTCATAACGATATCTTGTAATATTATCGTGATAAAGATAATGATAACAAAAAAGTAGTGCAATTAAAAAAATGATTACAATTTAAAACCAAAATGGTTTAGGACACATTGTGATTTCATAATATTTTTATCAATGCTTAAACAAAACAGATGGTGGGAAAACGTTTGAAAACACAAGTTTAGACATCTTTTTTTTATTTTATCATTGATCTAAATATATCATAATGAGGATGAAGCCCAATTCTTACCATAACAACACATTGATCGCGATAATGATAAAGGATACATTAAATAATCAACCCTAGCAGCCACAAATAAGTAAGTCATCCAAATCTGGAAAGGATCAAGCTAGTTAACCCTAAATCTATGTTCATATGTCTTTCATAGATATTAATAGAAAGGCAAAACAGTTCTCTCTTAACAGGCCTCTCATTAATTACCATCCAACAAAAAGACACCATTATAACCGTATGCTTTATTAACGCTGGTCTGATTTCACCCATAAAGAACATAAGAATTATTCTAACTTGCTAAACTGCACAGCAGTGACATGAGATGATAATCTAAGCAAAGAAGCAGCTTTAAACCCTAACTCAAAAAACATGGTTACAGATCTAAATGTACATTTCTCTTAACTTTAATTAAAATGTTCACACAAACAGGATGACAACTGGATTTAGAACATTGACTAGGCCATTCTGTGCTTGGATCTAAACCAGTGGCACTCAAATCTCTTATTATATGTACCAATTTTTCCATTACCACCATATTCACACATGGTGGATCACGTACAGCAGTGCTTGGAAAGGTAAAACAAAGATCGTTTCCAATAGAACTAAATGATTTCAACAAGGATGCTTAAATAATTACATTCTTACTCATAAGTTAACATTTCCAGCTTTACAGTTGGAAAAAAATAACCATGCTCATTTATATCTAACATTTCTACCTTCCATAAATAAAGAGTAACAGCTGAAGTAAAACCGCAGTAAGCAGCACTTGCTCTTTAAATTGTACATTAATATTGTATTCTTCTTTAGTGAAAGTGTATGAAGAGACATATTAGGCATTATTGCTACTCACATTTATTCTGATCAATAAGCATTTATATCAGCAAACTCCAACACTTTATAAGCTTTCGACTGAACATGGCTAAATTTAATTTGGTGTTGGGATTGTTATTTTATCAATTCAAGTACTATGATTTACCACAGCAGAGACCAACACATCTGAAACCAGTTACTAGAGCCTACAGTGGTTCTTTGGACCTTCCACTGGCTCTCCTCCCAGTGGGATGTTCCTGGAAAAGCTCACCAGGGAAACATCCAGGATCAAACGTCCTAGCCAGACACAGGACCCACCTCATTAGCCACGGTCCAAAAGCGCCAACAGAATCTCATCATCTGTAAAGGCAGGGACCTCATCCTGACCCCACCAGAGCAGAAAACCATCAACACCCAGAAATGTTGTCCATAAAGGTTCTGAACAAAATCAGTGACAACATTGATGCAGTCTGACTTACTGCCGATAATGTTGATCAACCTGGAACACCAATAGTTCAGGGATCTAACGGACCTATCAGGAGGCCTGTTACCCTTAATCTCCTCAAGGATGAGCACCTAGTCAAAGTCCACAAAGTCACTGTTCCTTCAGAATCCAAGGTTCAAGTATCCAAACGAACGAATGGACCCGACCAGGGAGCTGAGGAACTTGATCCTCTTTTAGTTAGAACATAGTTTTTGGTGGCCATGTTTCTTTAACAATTAAAGTCCTATACAAGAATCTGGTCCCCATTTTCCCAGAGGACATCTTCTACGTCTTTACAAACCTTTAGATTTTTATTTATGTTGAAATTATAGGAACAATGTTAGTTCTTTAAGATATCTTTTGTAGATATGATTGAAAAACTAAATAAATACAAAAAATATTTTCTCAGAAAGTCATGTAAGATCAATATAAGGTTGTTTTTTCTTTCTTGGTGGAAGGGAGGGCAAACATGGCTCTTTAAACTGATATCCAGGTTTTAACTACATCCATCTTCCTAACAACTCTCTGTTATATGGAATGCTATATTTTAGCCTCGTTGCATAAGTGTTTTCTTTGACCTTTGTGTCACACCCAAAGGTCAAACTCCAGAGTACTCCAGAGTACCTGAGTAACTGTAGGGCCACAGGTGGCCCTACAGTTACTCAGGGAAGACTTATTGATGACAACACAGGGATTCAGTTTTTGAAAATCTAATGTTGATGATATGTTAAACTCTTACACATCAAATGTCTTGAAGGTTATGGATGCCATTGCTCCTGTCAAGGTTAAAATGGTTCAAAGTACACAAAAGGCACCATGGAGATACGAGGTCTCGGTCAGGGCACATAAAAGGGAGTGCCGGAAGCTCCAGGTTAATTTTGAAATCTACAAAGAAAAGTTGTGTGTGTTCAAGACAGGTTTCAACTCTGTGGTTTAAATCCAGGCAGAAAACGGCCTCATTTAACTGTGCATATAGCAACTGAGAATATTATTGCTATTATTATATTTGATTGATTTTAAATTCAAAGCTGATTTTATTGTTTCATTTTCTGATCTTTTTTCTATGTAAAACACTTTAAATTGTCTTTTACACAAAAATGTGCTACACAAATAAACTTGTCCTTAAATATTTGTCATCTGACCAGAAAACATATAAAAAAAGCTTAAGAACAAATGATCACAAAAACTTTAGAATGACATAGAAGCTGATATCTAAGAAAATACTTTAAACTATACTGAATAAATAAAAGTGATTATTTAAATTGACTTTCAAAACGTGGAAAAGTGTCTTTAAAGTTAACAATAAGGAGACTAACCTTTATGTCTTTATGTGTAAAACCTTCACATACCACTAACTGGCTTAAACTAGCTGCTTAGAAACAAACAGTTGAGTTTAATCTCTGCTAACATGAATGAAAAAAGCATCTGAGGGATTAAAATGTGAATAATCTGACCTGCGGCTGGGATTAGCTGGGATTAGCCAGAGGGATCCAGGTGTTGTTCGGTCACACAGGTGTCCGTCCAGGTGTGTCCTTCCCTTTAATTCACGCCTGATGAAGCTGAAAAAGCTCAGAGAACTCCAGGTTATCGTCTTAGGATCGCTTCCCACGACGCCATTCCACGGGAGAGGATGTGAACACGACGAGCTCTCCTCATGTCAGAGGAAGGAGGTGAAACTGGAGAAGAAGCGGCTTCTCCTGCTGCTCCGCCATGGGAGTGGCTCTGAAAAGACTACAGAGCAAATCAAGATGCATGAGAAGCCTTAGCTCCACCTCAGGCTCAAATTCACCAGAAAAATAGTCCACTAAACCCTAGAAAGGTCAGGAAGGGGTTTTTTTGGTGGACTTTTTAAGACGTTTATTATTATGCATCCAAACATAAACGCATTGATTTGTTTAGGAGGTCTCAATCAGACACGGGAACACGCTTGAATTTACCCAGACACAGTTTAGATGTGAACGGACGTGTAAAACAATGTTTCGGTGAAGGCGAGTTGAGACTTGACAGGTTCAAGAGCTGAAAGCAGAGGCTGGACTCAGTCTGTGACTCAGTCTGTGACATGCTGATGTAACCCAGGACTGGGCCTGAACTCCTAGGTCAGGGGACACAGTCCTAGGTCAGGAGACACAGTCCTAGGTCAGGGGACACAGGCAGCTGAGTGAAGCCGACATCCCACCCACGTAAACAAAATGGCCAAATAGGTAGAATGGTTAGTGCTCCGTTTGTGCCGTTAAAATGGTCGTTTATGCTGCTTTTATTTATGAGATATTACAAATTATTTATTAGGTCATTTAAAGTTCATCCATCCAAATCAAACCAAAGTGATCTACTTTTTTAGTGCTTCGTTTGTGCTGCTTTTATTTCTGATATTTGCTTTCAGGCCATCACAGACGATGACTTTCATCTGCGCTGGATATTACAAAGCAAGCAGTAAAATTCTGTATAAGCCGCTACTGTACAATGTGTTCCTGTTTAATATTGTTTTTTCACAGTATTTCTTAAAGATTATGAAAATAATTATGTCCTTTAAAGAAATCTGCTTCATTTGGCAACGTCAACAGAACCAGTAGCTGTCAACAGTATTGGCTCCATCATGCACTGACCCTCACCGGTGAAGGTGGAGCAGGATTAGCCCAACAGATTTCCTATTTATTCCAACAGTTTCCATTAAGGAGTTTTAAAACGAGTTCAGAAAAAAAACATTCCTAGCATATTTGTGATGGAAATGTGATGTTTGTCCAAGGTAAGTAAACCAATAATCCTTTAGTTTAAAATAAAACACTGCTGCCACTGAAAGCTAGCTGCTGTTTAGCAAAGACATCTGCCCGCCTGATCCCAGACATGTTTGCTAATCCACAACTTCCCTTTTAAATCCATTATTTTTAATCATGTTGAAAAACATTCTGCAAGGCTTCTTCTTGCAGGTTTTACATTTATATTCACTCATGGATTCTTAGGTATGAGAGCAGACTGCGTAGTTTTTTTAGTTCAACAGGTAATTTAATTTGAAATAAACAATACAAGTATGTAATAATGCAAAATAGAAAATTCTAAAAGTAAAAAATAAAATAAATCCCACATTAATGACAAAGTAACGAGTTAAGACTCAGTTAGAGTAGTTGAGCTGTGATGACTCCTCAAACTTCAATGTTTTGTGGCTTACACAGGTCATAATAATGTGAATAATGCTGATCTAAGCCTTTTTATTCTTTAAATAGATGCCTCGACCACCATCAATAGATAGGATTTCCTTTTTCAAGTACTCCACACTTTTAAAGAGGCTATCTTTGTAAATGGCAAAATAGCCACTCCAGCTGCTCCTGTTTGGACAGTTAAGTCAGCGGCAGGAAAACAAGATGTCTCCAAAGGCCCTGTACACTTTTGTAAAGTTAAATAGGAACAACATCCGGTCACATTTGGACATCAATGAGCAGGAACATGATCCTGACAGTAGCGTGAGCACAGATGTCGACTCCGATTCCATTCATCCTGGACAAGACAATTGCTCTGGATTTCAGCTTCAAGTTCCTTTTGAAGAGTGCATCAAATTTGTTCCTGAAAAAGTGGAATATAATGACGAGTTCTCAACTTCTGGCAAAAGAGAAGACACAATTTTGAAGCCTGGCACTTGGAGTCATGTCATTAATGAGGTAAAAAGCACATTTGTGTTCCAAAGAGCAAAGGTTTATCCAACAGTCACCAGCAAATACATAGACATTAAAGGCTTCTGTAAAGAATGTCAAGGACATGTAAAAATTACATGTGACGAAGAGCCAGGTGTCAACAGCCCAATGTTGTTTCAGTGTTCCATCGAAGATACAGATATCTCCGTGCACACTGGGCACGCCAAGCGGTTAATGTCTGGGAACCTTCGGGAACAGATTTCAAAAGAGTTATGCGAGGGCAGGATGGAGCCATCTGTATGGAGGTCAGCCAAGGCGGCAGATTTGAGGGATATTGGAGATCCTGAACCAAGTCATCTTCCAAATTTGGCTACCCTACGAAAAGCTAAGCAGGAGAGAAGAGATTTAGAATTAGGCGACAAAGATCCTATTCCGTCTTTAAAGTTATTAAAATATAGCACACCTCCCTGGGGTAGTATTACAGATATTGGTCTGGACAAGTTTTTCTGTCACTATTGGAGTCGAACACAGCTACATGTTTACAAAGCATTGTCCAGAAAAGGTCCCTCAGCTGCGCAGTTCCAGTTGTACAGATGCTATCCAAGAGACAGGACATTAATGCTATTGCAACATGGCTGACAGAATGGCTTCGTACAGGTGCTGCTGTACCAGAGGAAGCTGTGAGTGACTTTTCTCTGGCTATTCTTGGTGCTATGGTGAAAGCCTTCACTCCTCACCCTGATTTGATGACCTACATTAACGGACGCTTCCATGTGCTGCTTTGGAACCAGTCTGTAAAACTTCCTCCTTGTTTTATCAGGGTTGATGTTGCACACTGCATAAAAAGGATCTGCCAGTGGGACTGCCTGAAAAACAAGCCACACCGTGTCAAAGACTTCTTTGTCAGGGCAATAGCAAAGCTGCTTCAATCTCAGTCCTTGGAACATTCAAAACAGTTAATACATGCTATCACTGTTGTGGCCCTCAGTGGGGAAGAGGGTGATGATAGTTCTGGAGTTCCCCTTGAATCAGAGAGGTGCAAAAAATACATAAAAACCCAGAGAATACTCCATTATTATAGCCGAAGACACCAAGGAGGCGCATCAAGTGGATCCTTTTGAAGATATTCAGACTGACCTACGAGATTGGGTATCAGACATATGTGAGGAGAGCAGGTTACTCACTGCAGCCAATGGGGATAACATCCATTTCCTCCCTGTTCCACATATAACCAGACTAGCATGTTACTTGCCCCTTTGGACCGGAGTGATGCCCCCCCTCTTCAAAAGCACCAGCCTCAAAACAAGCTCAGCCACTGTTGAAGCAGAATTTAAACATGAAAACTTGCCCATTCGTGTTGATCGTTTTATACCTCGTCATCTTTCCTTCATTGAAGGAAAAATTAGGATTTGTTCAACAAAGGAAACGTTTACATCAACAGAAGTTACAGAAACTGCATTCATGTCTGCTTACAATGCTGAAGCTAAGAGAAAAAGGGTTTCTGAGCATTTGGAGGAATCTGAAAAAAACACAAACATTCCTCCAACAGATGATGAGGTGGAAAACTCGAGAGGACTAATTCTTCTTTACCTGACTCCCTGCACTGAATGGCTTCATGCAGATGCATCTTTTGGGGCAAACAAAGTAAAAGTGGAAACCTGCACCAACCTGTTAGAGCTGGGAAAGCAATCATCTCTTTGCTAAACACATGTGCATTTGATGCTTATGCTGCACTTTCTGTGACAGCTCTGTACTCCAAAACATTTTCAGGCATGATAGTGAAAATCCCGTCTTGCAGTTAGTGAAAACGATCGCAACAGATGGTGTGACCACAAAACTCTATTCACAGAGGACAGAGATACTTAGCACAATGTTTGAAATAAAACAGTTGAGGTCCGGTGGCCATCAGATTGATTCCCAGTGCAATATTTCCACCGTCATTGGATAAACAATGAGGAATGTTTCAAGTGTTTACCTCTACAAACGCTGCTCTTCACAGTACTGCCAGCTAAACAAAGGAACAACGAGGGAAGAGCCGTTTCTTTCTCCTGAGTGTCCAGCCGAATTCAAAACAGGAGCCAGCACCTCAGGAAAAGTGCTGTGTGCAGGAACCGTCACTCACAGCTACAGGATTGGAGAAATAGCATTGATCAACACAGACCTTGCAAACTCAACTCAATATGCTTTGAGTGAATTTCCATCCATCATGTTTCTCCAAGGAAACACCTTCAATCTGAGAGGAGCCATCGCATTCCAGGGAAGCTTGACCAAAGGTGGTATGGGACATTCCACCGCATACTGCCGGAGAGCTCCGTGTGTGTGGGAGCTTTACGATGTCCTGGCAAATGCTGTGAAGACAGTTTCAGAAAAGAAACTAATACAACCACATGCTGCATTATACACAACAGACTGAGAACTGTTCATAGTTTCAGCAAGTTTAGGGAGAAACTGCACATCAGGCATTTAGTTTAGTGCCAATGTTTCATATCTGTAAAGATAAGTAGTTCTTATTTTGTACATCAAAGTGTGAATAAAAACCTTTTGATATTTAATTGATAGTTAATTTTCAAAAAAAGTTTGTTTTTCTTTAAAACTATCATGTATATTAAATGTTCAAACAGTAACTAACTTAATTATGCACAAGTTTAGAAGTCATACTTAATTACTTTTCAGTACTTGATTTACTTAGAAAACTTTATATCCCCACTTTTGGAGGAAATGAGAAATAAGAGGGTTACCTTATGTCCAAAGACTGAATTGGCGACAAAAAAGCTCTGGAACACAACTGAGGCTGAACCTAAACAGTAATTAGAGACATATGAACTCAATTGTCTCTTAATTAGATGACGTGAACAACTGAGACAATAAGACTAGATTTAGCCAATATATTTGAATATAAAAATATATTTTATAAGTTAGAAATTTGTTATCCAAATGGACGCATAACGACCCCTCAGTGAAGATTTTGTCCAAACTCCCGTTTGTGGCGTTAATCACCCAATGTCGTTGTCCACCATCATTAAAGTTCATCTAAATAGAGAAAGAAAGCAGCGCATTGACGGTTTAAACCTGCACAACTGGAGCACTAACAAAGTAGACCAGTTTGGTTTGATCTGGAGATAAATGGGGGGATGGATGAACTTTGAATTTGAAGGAGCACTAACCATTCTAGGTGTCGTGCCAAAGTAAGTATCCCCACCAGGATTTGTATCCCCTGCCGCGGGAGCGAGCATCCACTAAGTTCAGCGGGAGCGCGCAACCACTCAGTTCAGCGGGAGCGCGCATCCACTCAGTTCAGCGGGAACGCGCATCCACTCAGTTCAGCGGGAGCGCGCATCCACTCAGTTCAGCGGGAGCGCGCATCCACTCAGTTCAGCGGGAGCGCGCATCCACTCAGTTCAGCGGGAGCGCGCATCCACTCAGTTCAGCGGGAGCGCGCATCCACTCAGTTCAGCGGGAGCGCGCATCCACTCAGTTCAGCGGGAGCGCGCATCCACTCAGTT
>JAVLVB010000645.1:293587-308579 GCA_032876305.1 Orestias chungarensis
AGCTTTATTAGTGAGGGCTTTATATGTCAAAAGAAGAATCTTAAAATCTATTCTAAGTTTGACAGGGAGCCAATGAAGGGAAGCTAAAATTGGGGAGATATGATCTCTCTTTTTAAGCTTCATCAGAACTCTTGCTGCAGCATTTTGAACCAACTGTAGACTTTTAATTGCATTTTGTGAACTTCCTGCTAATAAAGAGCAGTAGTCCCGCCTCCTCTCTCCGTTTGTTTACGTTCCGCGTTGTTACGTTTCCGCTTTGCTCTAGTTCCTGTTTATGTTCCGTTTCATGTTTATGTTCATTATTCTTCCCCAAAAATAAATATTCTTTCATACAATTCCACCTCTGCTCGAGTCATTGATCTCACGTGACACAAACAGGCCAAATGGCAATCATTTTCCAAAACTGTTTCAAATCAAAATAATTTGTAAGAATCTCTTTAAGGTATTTTAAGGTTACTACAGTGTATCAAATTATTTTTCTTAATACAGACTGGACTTTATGATTGGGAAATCAATCAACAAGCGATGTTGTTAATGACAGCTCCTCACAGGAATTTATGTTGTCTCCTTGCTCAGTCGCCCTCAGCAGCAGAATGAGACATTTTGGTACAGGAGCTGTCTGAAAACACAAGCAATCTTCGAAAATATGACCAATGATCTTTGGGCCGGGAACCCTGTGCGGAAGATGTAGGTCAAGAATTCAGAGAGAATCCGATTGTTTGAAATTACATTGACCAATCAGATAAAAGGAAACACTTGAAAGTTGAATCTCACGTGTGAGTTGGGGAACTTAAAGGCAGAATGTTACACCTTTTTTTTTTATTTATTTTTTTGCATATCTGAAAGAAGACCTGCGACTTACTTTATTATATAAAAAAAAATACTAATACTTTTTACAAAATTTACTTTGGTGATATATACTCTGATTTACAAGTACAAAACATGAATAACTGCAATTTGTGCCAAATTATGTGCCTATAATGTTGACAATGAATATAATTAAATGCATATTGAACATTGAATGATAAAAACAACAATCATAACCAATGGTTTTCTGTCAAACCCCGCTACCTGGGTTGAGATTTACTTCTCCATCTCCTCACATTCTTCACCCAATTCAGTTTAGTAATAGCCTCCTCCTCTCAATTCAATTATTTTGATGAAAAGCAATATTGGGTTTCTTTGATTTTTCTTCCGCTGTGGGTGTCTCAGATGCTATTTTGTTTCATTTTACCACACTCAAGTGCTAACACTGACCCAAACTGTGAACTTCAAAGGTGCTCTGAAAGTCTTGCTAAACCTCTGGAGATACTACTTATAGTAATTTTGCCTGATGCAGCCAAGAAATGAAAACAACAAAATAGTAATTTCTTCTTGATTCACCAAAAACTTTCTTGAAAAGATGCATCAGTGAATTGTGTGTGTCTCCATGTGTGGATTGACCATGTCTCTGAAGTAATTGTTTTCCATATCAGACAAAAGTCCTTAATAACTTTTCCACTTAACAGATTCTTCCCTCACAGCAGCTAATATTCAATATAAATGAACCCAAAGGCTGTGGTGTACCAAAGTTTCAGCACAAATGTTAAACTTTTAAACAGTTTTTAAAATATAGTACAGAAAAATGCTTGGGTTGAAGCACATTTACATGCTAGCCCAATAACAATTAAGAATGATGAGGTTTTAAAGACTTTACTCTGAGTTGATACAAGGACTCAAACTAATTTATGTTTCCAAAAGCAACACCTTTCAAGGTATTTATTGTTCATAAGAAGATAAACTGCAAGTCCAGTCCCATCTCCAACTTCAATCGTACATGCTAATCATAAGACCATTTGCTGTGTCGCTGCAAGACTGAACTTCTAAAGCCCTGAGAGCTCTTTTTAGGTTAGTTATTTTACACAACAGAGTATATAGCCTAAAGAAAAGAAGAAACGAGGCTGGTGGTCTATAATTTGTCTTGTTTAAGTTGACCCTCAAGAATATCACACCACTAAAGTCATAGGTATTCTACCAATAGAGTATGGAGCAAAGCATTTAAAAAACAGTCAAAGTAATGGTGGATCCATGGGAACTGTAATGATAATTGTACCTAAATGACAAATTACATAATCGTTAATGTCCTTCCAATGGGTTGTTGTGTTGCGAATATTAAGAGTTGCTTCTTGGAGATTAACTGCAGGGGCCGATACTTTTCCAGTTACAAGTAGTTACTCTCACCAGCACTATGTTAGTTTTATATATTGCTTTTAAAATGCTTCTACTTCCCTTATATTACTCATATAGACCTTTCCTTCTACAGTTATTCATTAAACAGTGTTTCTTTTAAATATGATGTATATGTCCCTAATTGCAAATCTGTCTGCATCTTGATATCATAGTCATATTTACAGGTGTTTGTTGGATTAAGCCTTTATTTGGTTAAGAAATAAAGGTCAATCAATTGACAAAACCTGTATGTGCTGAGGTATTCAGCTGAAGGGTTTGCCTTTTCTTCTCATACCAACTTGTTTTGGAATAGGGCTATTGAGCTGCAGTGGCGACTAAGGATCCAGTTTCCAGTGGGAGCAGGATGATGTGGACAGGCAATTTTAAAGGTCACATGCTGCGGTGTTGTGTTGAGATTCAGAATACACTGATCTATACTTCTGCACTGTTGATCATTTCTTTACAGTTCTTAAACCTTGACCCAAAATGCATCAAAGATATGCACACAAACCCCTCCACATAAACCCCTCCACCTTATCGTGGTGGAGGGGTTTGTGTGTCCCAATGACCCTAGGAGCTATGTTGTCTTGGGCTTCATGCCCCTGGTAGGGTCACCCATGGCAAACAGGTCCTTAGGGGAGGGACCAGACAAAGAGCAGTCCAAAAACCCTTATGGAGGCAAAGATCAATGGAACCCAGTTTCCCTGGTTCGGACATGGGTCACCGGGGCCCCCTTCTGGAGCCAGACCTGGAGTGGGCGCCTGGTGGCCGGGCCTTCGCCCATGGGGCTCAGCCCGAAAGAACAACATGGGGCCCCCCTTCCAGCACACCCACCACCTGCAGGAGGGGCCGTAGTGGTCGGGTGCCGTTTGAGTTGGGCGATGGCCGGGGACAGGGACCTTGGCGGTCCGATCCTCGGCTTCAGAAGCTACCGCTAGGGACATGGAACGTCACTTATCTGGTGGGAAAGGAACGTGAGCTTGTTTGTGAGTTTGAGCTTTTCCGACTAGATATAGTCCGACTGACCTCTACGCACAGCCTGGGTTCTGGATCCAGTATGCTCGAGAAGGGCTGGACCTTCATCCACTCGGGAGTTGCTCACGGTGAGAGGCGCCAGGCAGGAGTGGGCATACTCATTGCCCCCCTGCTCGGTGCCTGTACGTTGGGGTTTACCCAGGTGAACGAAAGGGTAGCCTCCCTTCGCTGTCTTCGCTGGGGGGACAGGTCCTGACTACTGTTAGGCACCTAACAGTAGTTCAGAGTACCCACCCTTTTTGGAGAAACTGGATGGGGTGTTAGATAATGCCCCTGCCGATGATTCTCTTGTTCTGCTGGGGGACTTCAATGCTCACATGGGTTGCAACAGTGTGACCTGGAGGGGCGTGATTGGGAGGAAAGGACCCCTTGATCTGAACCTGAATGGTCGTTTTTTATTGGACTTCTGTGCTCATCGTGGATTGTCTATAACGAACACCATATTCAGGCAAGTCCATATGCTCACTTGGCATGGGGGAACTCTAGGGCCGTGGTTTGATGATCGACTGTAGTCGTGTCATCGGACTTGCGGTCGCATGTCTTGGACACTCGGGTGACACTGCTCTTGAATTCTGAAAAGACAAAAGTTGTTCTCTTTGGACCAGAAGCTCTAGAAAAAGAAATTGCTTAGTCAGCCACTTGACCTGGATAGCATCAGGTAGGCGTCTGTAGACAATGTAAAGAACCTTGGGGTTATTTTTGATCAGGAAATGTCTTTCAAGTCCCATATAAAACAGGTCTGTAAAATTTACTTCTTTCACCTTAGGAATATAGCAAAAATAGAAATATTCTCTATAGAACAGATGCTGAAAAACTAGTCCATGCATTTGTTACTTCAAGGCTGGACTATTGTAACTCTTTATTAGCAGGAAGTTCACAAAATGCAATTAAAAATCTACAGTTGGTCCAAAATGCTGCAGCAAGAGTTATGATGAAACTTAAAAAGAGATATCATATCTCCCCTTCTTTTGATATATAAAGCCCTCACTAATAAAGCTCCATCATATGTCAGAGATCTGATTACTCCTTATGTCCCTAACAGAGCACTTCGCTCTACGACTGCAGGATTACTGGTGGTTCCTAGAATCTCTAAAAGCACAAAGGGAGGCAGATCTTTTAGTTATCAGGCTCCTCTACTGTGGAACCAGTTTCCAGCTTTAGTCCGTGAGGCAGACACCCTGTCTAGTTTTAAATCTAGGCTTAAAAACTTCCTGTTTGATAAAGTTTATAGTTAGGACGAGGAACAGAAGACAGCCTAATCGGGATGGGGGAGGGACTCAGTCTTGACAGACGGTTCTCCTTTGCCCTACCTTCTTCATGTCTCACTCTATAGGGTTTAGTTATTTAAGTTTTTCTATAGTTATGCTGCTATAGGCTTAGACTGCTGGAGAACAATCTGACCACTTCTCTCTCTGCTACTTTGTCCAATCTGCTTAGTAACCGTTATTTCAACCTTGTTAACATTTTGTTTTCTCTTAGTGTTCTTCTCTTCATAGTAACCACACCTGGTCTGGCGTTCTGTTAGCTGAGACAGAACGCTTGGATGAGAAAATGGGCTGAGATGCTTCCAGTGACACTCTACAACTGCTGTTATAAACTCTATTATTTCAGTATCCTGTGCATCTAATTTAGTTTACTGTCTTTTCAAACCCCCAGTCGGTCATGGCAGATGGCTGCTTGTACTGAGCCAAGTTCTATTGGAGGTTTCTTCCTGTTAAAGGGGAGTTTTTCCTCTCCACTGTCGCTACATGCATGCTCAGTATGAGGGATTGCTGTAAAGTCAACGACAACACAAGCCATGGTTTTGGTCTGCTGATTCCA
This sequence comes from Orestias chungarensis, assembly GCA_032876305.1. Lineage (NCBI taxonomy): Eukaryota > Metazoa > Chordata > Actinopteri > Cyprinodontiformes > Cyprinodontidae > Orestias > Orestias chungarensis. The sequence continues at coordinate 298,652 of JAVLVB010000645.1, forward strand.
GAGGAGTGAATGCTGCAAGTCGAAGACTCGATGCAATCTGCTGGGGTTCCTTAGATTGGAAACCTTTTTTCAAATTGATTTGTTATGATGTATCTTTGATTTTAATTGATTTTCTTGTAAAGTGCCTTGAGACGAGAAATTGGCGCTATATAAATTAACTGATTCTTGATTCTTGAAGAGAGGGCCGTAGCTGTCAACTGATCACCACCTGGTGGTGAGTCAGATGGTGGGGGAGGCTTCGGGTCTGGCCTGGCAGGCCCAAACAGGTAGTGAGGGTCTGCTGGGAGCGCCTGGCCGAGTCCCCTGTCCGAAAGAGTTTAAACTCCCACCTCCAAGAGAGCTTCAACCACGTCTCGGGGGAGGCGTGGTTGTACATTTGCTGTATACAGTAACAGTCCATTTAGCTCTACTGTGATTTATGTCTCACGTCAGTGATATAAAATGCAACGTGACTGTCAAGGTGATTTGAAAAAAAATCTGATATAAATCTCAATTAGTACAACAGAACAAAGTGGCACAACTGAAATTATAAAAAAAAGAATGAAAATCTTAAATGGTCAGAATCCAATTTAATTGCACATAAATTCCAAATGTCAAAAGTTATCCTTCATGGGATATGTTTTCAACATTAACATGTTATTCCAGTGACAAATATAAAGCAGAATTTGATAAACCTGATTACGTTTTTGTCAAACTTTTCAGATTCTTGACCCACATAACATGTAGGACTCTTAGGGGATGTATAACAAAGTTTATTGAAAAATTATTGAATAGTGATCTTGGAAAAGGAGCAGCAGGAACGAACTTGGAGACAGGGAGCATCTGGAAGAAGAGGCCAGAGGTGATGAGTAAACAGTTGGTATAACGCAAAATCTTGAGGAGATAATCTTACTTGTAGTGGAGATGGAAACCTCCAGGGAGAGGTGAGTGGGTGGAGGGTGTACTTACAGGTGAAGATGCTGAGGTTTTCCAAGGGAACCCCGGAGGAAGTTGTTTTGGACGCTGGAGCGGGCAGGCCAAGCTGGGCGAGCGAGGAGTGGAGACCAGAGTAGCAGCTGAGTCTCAGCTGCTGAGATCAGGAATTTTCAAAGAGAGGGTTGGCACGGAGGAGCACACAAGAGACATTACTGGACAAAGACATGAGGAAAAACATTAAGAGCAACAAGGAAGTAATTTGAGATAAACAACGAGAGAAACATTCAGAGATCTGGCGCTGAGAAGGGTAAACGTTAATAGTAGTAACAAACTCTCAGGCAAAGTGTAGCTGGTCCACCATGCCTTTTAAGCGGCTTCAGCTCATCAGTGGATAGAGAACACCTGTACGTAAGCACAGATGTCCAGAGGTGCTCCAGCTAGGCAGGAACTCTGGCGACCCCCAGTGGAAAACCTGCAAGGCAAAATCCTCAACCCTGAGAGTTTTGACACTTAAGATATCGATTATTGAGTTTCTTTTGCCATGTCATTGAGTTTTTAGCTTTTCAAAGAACACCGTGCCCCTTGCCTAATGACTGCAGGAGATGGAAATTCTCCCCTCAATACCCTGCAAGGATAACCAGGTATTTCCAATAAATGAATGATTTTTGTGTATCAAAACAAAGCAAATTTTGGAGTTCTTAGCAAACATGACCTTAATAATATGAATTGTTCCACCCTTAATGTTACCACTAAGCAACGATGAGTAAAAAGCTTTGCGTTTCAATATATTATGGACAAATTGCATTTGACTACCTTTCAATGTAGTGAAGCTACTATACTTCAACATGAATAATTTACTGGGTATATAAAAGACTCTTCAGAATACCTGTCACTGCTGACATCTTACGCAGCTTTGGTTTGAGACAAGGTTAAACGGACTGTATGTGTGAGATGTTGTTTTGATAGCAGATTTAGCTTTTTTTATGTTTATGTTTTTACTGCTACACCTATTGACCCTCAACTGCTAAATGAAGGTTCAGCTTATATCTGGAGGGAATATATCCAGCATGTATGGAAATTCATAGGGGTAATCAAAAACATTACTTGGAAAAATTCTTTTTTATGAAGGATTGCAACATGGAACCTTCTAATTATTAATTTGAAACTAATTAAAATAATAATGAAGTGTTGAATTTGGACTTATTACTATATCAGTAATGCCTGTAACGATAAATATAAATTGTTTTTATACTGATACCGGTCAAAGTTCATCATTTTACCCTATGAAAAGCTGCCAGCTGTCCTGTCTAGCAGTCCGGTCTACTTTACAAAACGACATTTGGACAATGACGCCAGCCCTTTGAAGATCATCTTCTTTGATTTCTCCAGTGCGTTCAAGACAATTAAACCCAATTAGCTTTTCTGGTAACTCCAGAAGACACAAGGGGGCCTCAACAATTGCCTTGAATAATGACAACCTGACAAAACAGTTTGTGAGACTGAAGGATTATGTGTCTAGCCAGGTGGTCAGGAGCACAGGAGAACAACCACTTGTTTTCACCCTTTACACTTGAGACCTCAGTCTGTGCGTGCAGGCAGAGTGAATGCTGCAAGTCAGTGGTCTGAAACAATTGCTGGGGTTCCCTAAAGAGAAAACTATTTAAACCAATCTAAGAACTGATTGATAACTAGGGTCAAATAAAATGTATATATATGACTGGATCATAATCACTTTTCTGCAAAGTGCCTCATGATAACTTGATAGTAATTGGAATTATGTAAATAAAGTCAATAAGCTGTAATTATAGCTGTTATGCTTTTCCTTAAATATCTTAACCACATGCAAGCGACTACGAGTAGACCAGTTATCACTGAAACTATTTACTGAAGTGAGTAAAATGGTGAGGGATAATGCACAAGTGGAAGGAGTGGCATTGGGAACTGGGAGCTCTAAAGAGGAGATTCAGGTAGGTAGGGTGTTGAAAAGATCTTACTTGGTGTTGGAATTGGTCAACATCAGAGATAGAAGTTGTCAGGTGTGCGTTTTGAGGGGCAGATAGATGAGCAGCTTGAGAGGTTGAATAACTGGGGAGGACAGATAGTGCTGTTGGGGCATGGAGGATAGGCATTCCATTCATGATTAGTAGTCCATTGGGCATTTGTGGATAAATTGTGGAGTCTTGACATTACAAGAGAGCTGAAAATGAAGTAGCTTAAGTTTACTTCGAGACAAGAGCACAAGAGTGAGCACTAGAATAGCGGAGTGTAGAATCACAAGAGTGCTGTACGTGTATCATATTATGCAATATTGCTCCTCTTAAACAGGCAGTAGTGAGGTAATGCAGAACAGGTACTAGCACTAGCACCAGCTCTCATGTGGCCTCCAGGGAGTATGTGCAGGAGTGAAAAAACACAGCAATCAAACCCAAATCCTAACACTGGCTGTTATCTGCAGAAATATTTAGATGCCACATTAGTTGATAGTTGTATCAGAGATGGTAAAGAAGGTTGGTACAGAGAAATGGTGTATCACTTTGTGGCGTCAACAAACATCTGATCTTGAGTACAAACAAAAATGTAAGCCGTGCAGGAATATAAATACATCAGCATTCTAGTGGACAGCAGACAGAACTGGAGACATAAAAGAGAAGCTATCTACAACAAAGGACTAAATACAGTAGATGCTTTACTTTTAATAAGTTTCAGTAAGTCTGTATGCAGACTGCAATCTTCTGCCATCATATGTTGGGGCAATAGTATCATAGGCAGGAAATTAAAACGACTCATAACCTGATAAAGGAGCCTGTTCTGTTCTGGGGATTATTGGAACCCCTGCAGATGATAACGTAACAAAAGATTCCACATCAAATTATTAACATCTGCTCTTCACAACTTCACTCACCCTCGCTGTCCTCCACCTCCAGAAGTTTTCCGGTCTCCCGTGTCATTCCAGCTGTTTCCTACAAGCCCCCCGTCACACCAGCTGGTACCTGTAAACCAGCTGAATCCCTGTCTGAAGATCCTAAACTATCCACTCAATATACTGTATTATTACCTACTTCTGAGTGTCCTCTGTTTATATGGGTCCGAAGCTTAAAAGACATGTCACAAAAAAAACTAACCTGTCACAAAACTAAACAAAGGGGACTTGAATACTGGCTGATCAGACCAGATTATCACAGAGGGAAACAAAGTGAAAGGGGAAAATCTAATAACAAATATACCTAATAGATGTTACTAAACATAGTTACCTTAAGAATTAAATTAAATTCTTGATATCTAAACAAAATTAATAACCAAGTCACAAAAGAATACAGAATTTCTATCAAAATAATAATAAACATTTAATGTTTTTCCCCCATTATGGGACTCAAGATGATATCTTCCAATTTTTCAATTTGATGGCCTTGCTTCAGCCCAGTTTAGGTGTGTTTAGGTCACAAATCCAACATAAACTATACATTGAGCTCAGACAGACAACCATTAAGAAGCCCCTCCTTCTTTATGCTTTGCGGCTCTCCGCCCTGAGTGGGGCAGCTAACGGGCGTGACGACCAACGCACCAATGCACCAACGGCTCTGATGTTAGCCAATGGTAAGATGGGGCAGGCGGGGTTACGTTTAACTGACTTGACAGGTTAACCAATTGGAGTGTTGCAGCAGGCAAGCGCAGCAGGTGCCGTGTCGCTCTTCTTATATTTTCCGACTTCGACATCTTCCCGCTAAGTTTATCAACCTGCTGCTAAAACTACCATAATTTGTGGCGCTACTATCTATGTTGTAAACGCCCTGGCAGATGAAGTTGGCTAGTGATGGGTAGATGAGGCGTCATGGAGCGTTTCGACCCAGCAAAACTGTATTGATACTGTGTTACTGAATACTGACACCTGCTGGACATTAAAAATCCATACAGGTAACGTAGATAGACTGATTTGATTAACCACTGTAAACAATAACATTTGACTCATTGTATGTTATTGTATATTATGTGTTGTATTATTTATTGTATTAAGTTAAATTGAAAATAAATAATGACAACATGTACCATAAAGTGAAAATTTAAGAGAATGTGTTTGAAATGGCGATGCTTGTGGACTGAGATTTTTCTACACACGGTAAACCACCCAATCTGGCAACACTCTGTGACGTTTTGAGTAGACAGAATGTTAATTCAAGATATCAGTAATGTCACTCTGACTAGTCAGAATGTTAATTTAAGCTATTTTAAATAGAAAAGTTGAATAATTCAAGATATCTCTAATTCTTTTAGAGATATCTTAAAATTAATTTTTACTTGTCAAAATTATAATTCAAGACATCTTTAATTTAGTTTTGTATAGTCATTATTTGCTTTTAAGATATCTAAAATTTAATTTCCACTAGTCAAAACTAAATTTCTCCCATCCAAAAATACATTTAAGATATCTTGAATTATGGACTCATTAGAGATATCTTTAATTAGAATTATGACTAGACAAAACTAAAATCAAGATATCTTGAATTTACTTTTTGACTAGTTATAATTTAATTGTAGATATCTGAAATGTGTATTTGAGATAGTCAGTAATTCATCGTAGGTATCTTGAATTGCAGTCTCAATATAACTCAATGCAAAATCTGACGTACTTTCGACTACTCAGAATGTATTTACCCCAGAAGAGATAAATAATGAAAACCCAGTTCCAGAGGTTGTAGAAGAGGAGCAGGTTGAGAGGCTGAGGATGAAACCAGGAGAGGAGCTCAGCACGGCTGCAAACTCGGAAGATGAACATGAACCATTTGTGTTGAAATGTGTACAGCTGGAAGTGGCTGTTTTCTCTCATTTAATAAATTAATGTGGTAAACATTTATGAAACGTTTGATTCAAGCACCATTTTAAGTGGGGGAAATCACTTATATTAAAAGCACACTAATGGGAGTTGCTGCTGTAATCTGATTCTTTTAATAAACCATGTAACTTTCTATGATCCCAGATTTATAACAGGTGTAATACTGGTGTGTGGCCATAGTGTGCACACCTGATGTTGCTCACAGTGGTCGTCAGTGTACTCAGAGAGCTTGTGTGTATGCCCAGACACATGAAAAATTAGAGGGAACATTGACCTCGACTAAATTTAAATTAAGACTTCAAAAATAATTTCACAGCAGTTTCCACACATGGTATTTTAGACAACTTTTTCTTAAATTTCTCAAAATGTAGATGATATACATGCGGTGAAATATAAAATCTGTCATATTTAGTCGGCCATAACAGTTAGAACATGGAAAAATATAGTTAAAATGTAATTATCTTTTCACCACATGTTAACGAAAGATTAAAATCCTTTTCATTGCAAACATTTTTACTTACCACTACAAAAAAGGCCCAGATGTATTCACAATGGGATGATTCCATTAAGTGCTCCAGGGAATGCCAGTGAGCAGACTGAGCTAAAACTAGACAGGAACACGATGCAGCCGTCACTGGAAGCTGCTACTTTGAAAGAGGTCTGTGATTATTGCAGTGTAGCAGCTAATGAGGAAGGCATGTGTAGATGGTCGGCCTCATACAGACAGCTGTGAGGCCCGTTTTAATAAAGCAGCAGATTCTGGGTTTCTGCAGATGTGACGCCATAGTGGGTGATCGACCGATGTATCTCACAGCTTGAATACAAACCCGCCTAATGTTGCATGAATGTGATCATCATGCAGCAGGAGTTTGTGGAACTGTTCTGCATGAATGGTACCGTTTTAATAACTAATGCCAAATGAATACATTAAAAGACAAATATTAATACGTACACATATGTTGTAAATCATTTTTAAAATTGTACCATCATGGCAAATGTTAAGACTTTCCTCTTTAGAGAGTTAAAAAAGGAAAAATAAAACTGAAGAGGAAAAGATACATTTTTATTTGTGACTTGCACACATTTCTTTTCACTTTGGGAAGTGAAAATTTTTCCTGAACCCAGCTGAGGTCTGCTCAGCTGAATTCCAGTTTAGTAAAGACTGATGGTCAAATGGAAGGTCCAATTGGGAGAGAGAGAAAAGGAGTAAACATATTGTCTCTTTCCTCAGATGTTTCTGCATCACAAAAAGCAATGAGTAATAATTTCTATGTAGCATTCCCAAAAAGCCTAATTATCTTGATTATGTTTGCTGATGATTAAAGAGATACTGTACAACAGCTGTAAGTATTTTTCCTCCTGTGTTCATCTTTAAGAACAGCTTAATGATGTACAAAGTAATTGAATAATTTTAAATATGAGAACACACTACCTGATGCTTAAGCAAATTTCTAGCAAAATTAATACATTTCTCCATTTCAATAATGACATTAAGCATGTGGAAGAAATGACTAAAGCCTGACTGGATTGTATATGTTCATGAGATCGAAGAGGAAAGCATTCATTAAGTTCTTAAGTTAACACTATAGTTCTACTGTTCAGTCGTCTGTTTCTTTTTTACTCTGCTAAGACACAAATGAATCAGTACAGATGATTATATCTGTAAAATAAAAAATATAATAACAGATTACGCTTAAAATAATGAACCTACAAAAACTTGAATCTAATGATCTAAGAGCTGCTTAAATTTAAAATCACCATAAAATTTTCTCAATACATGTTCCTATACTCTCATCTTTGGTCATCTGCTTGTGATATTAACCAAAAGAAACAGATAATGGATTCAGTCATCAAAAATGGGTGTCTGTCCAATAAAGGGTCATATGGAGGTTTCAGAAAGAAAAATAACAAAATCACGCTGATAAAAATGTTCTGCCCTATCTACTTAATGAAATGAGGCCAACTATTTGCATCATTTATTTAAGTTGATGAAACAAGACTGTTCTTTGTTTAAAGTACATACTTTTTTCTTTTCAAGAAAATAAAAACTAAACTTTATATTAATTACTCAAAATTTTAATCGAGTAAATAAGATTTGCATGTAAATGCAACTTAATTTCAATATGTTGCTCAATCGGAAAAAAAAAAAACCCTTTGTGTAAATTACTTAGTTTTTGAAAATGTATTCAATTACTTTTTAAAGTAGAATAAACTTTTTTATTTATTTAAATGTAAAAGCACATGTTTGTATTTATAGACAGATTGACCACAAATATATGTTCTATTCAGTATTACACTGTTCCTAACATGAAATTAGTTATTATATACACATTTAAATCATATCTTAATTGCATGACTGAAAATGACAAATAGTTTCATAACCCAAAGCCATGGTTTTTCCAAGGTGGTGGATAGTGCAGCAAAAGAAAGATATTGAGGGAAAAAAACATTTCAATTATCAGACTCTATTTTGAATATGCAATGTGAACAACGTAACAAAAACACTGAAATTTGTTCCGTGAATCATATAACTGTCATGAGATAGAAGTGGTTTTCTTGGGAAGAACAGAGGAAACATAAAATACAACCAATCTGGCTCAAAAACAAGTGTGAGCGGCCACTTTATAACAAAAAACATGTTAACTTACATTCTGTAACTCCTGTACCGTACACAAAATCTTGGGCCCATAAGGTAAGCACGTGAAAGTTTTTCGAAGGTCCTTCGATGGCTATTCCAACTTCCATGTGCCCTTGGCTCCCAGCTTTTCCTACCACAACTATGCTGAGTACAAACAAGTACAACTGCATCATGGACAGCTGCATCATCATCATATATCTGCGAAATACACCAAATAGAATCAAGTCTTCAGCATTAACAATAAGAGAGATGCCGATTAGCAGTAATATATGATATCTACCCGGAAATTCTCAATCTTTTCTCCCAGGTAGAGAATAAGACCTCTGATGACAGCTTCTCTCTGAGACTCAATGCTCTTGTCCTATAAATTTCATATAAAAAAATGTTATGACCAAATACCATATAACCACAATGTAAACTCATTTGTAAATAGTTAGTAGTACATACCTCATCTAACATATGAAGGCTTGTATCAAGTTTCTTCCCCACAGCGCCTCCCTTCCTCCTGTACAGGCTCAACTGTTTAGGTTAGAATTGATCCAACTTCCCCAATAATGTAGACTGCAAGGGCTTCAGCGTGATTCTTCGAAATTCCTCCTCAATCTGAGAGACCAATACAGAGAAAAAAAAACATTACAAGATAAAGACAAACTCCAGAAGAACAGCAAACCAAGACTGATGTTAAATAAACCAAAATCAAGAACACACAAACAAAAAAAAAAAGTGAAGGAATAGTGAAGGCAGCACGTAGAATTCTGTCAAACTTCGAAATGAAGTCAAAAAACATGTTCAAAATCCATTAAACAATCAATCTGAAAACATTCAAAACATTAAAACATACATACTTGGGAAGGCTCAAAGAGGGAAGGCCATGGTGCTTTGATGTCTATCACTGGTGGTTTGTTGAGGATAACATCATTTCGACATAGTGAGAATCTTCTCACTGATTAGCTTCTTGTTATCTCTCTTCTTGTGCTCATAAGAAGGACAAAAAAGGAAGAGAGAAATATCAAGTTACTGTTACATACTACAAAAAAAAGAATAACTAGTTCAAGATTTTTATTGTTGAACACAGAAAAATGAGCTGACCGATGTTTCATTAAGTATTGCAGAATTAATTCTATTAACTTTGACGCGTTGCAAAGTCATTAACTGTTAAATCTAACAAGATTTCCCAGAGCTGAAACTTCACATGAGTTTTAAAAGACAAACCACATATAGATCACTTTTCAGGGATGCAACTGAGGGACACTTTTTTTTTTTCTTTTTTTTTTTTTATATAGCGCCAATTTCGTCTCTTTTCAATTTTCGTCTCTTTTCAGTTCTCCGCATTGTTACCATTTAGTAGTCAAGAATCAAGAATCAAGAATCAGTTTATTTATATAGCGCCAATTTACAACAGGTGTCGTCTCAAGGCACTTTACAAAAAATCAATTAAAATCAAGGATACATTCTAACAAATCAATTTGAAAAAGTTTCCAATCTAAGGAACCCCAGCAGATTGCATTGAGTCATTGACTTGCAGCATTCACTCCTCTGGAATCAGC
>JAVLVB010000645.1:308679-323713 GCA_032876305.1 Orestias chungarensis
AAATTAAAACTCTGTTATATCACCCATTCCTCCAACTCTTAGCTGTAATGACTTTATGGAATTCTTTATTGATAAAATTGAATCTATTAAAACTAAAATTGATGGCATCCTACCAAACATAACTACTACCTCAGTAAGCAATGAGGTACTGAATGTGGCGCTGGAGCCTGATCTCTGTTTGAAGTGTTTTGTTCCAGTTGAGCCTTCTAAGCTTTCAAAAATATTTCCCTATTGGTAAAATCATCAGACAGCATGGTGTTAATTTCCACTGTTATGCTGTTGATACACAACTGTATTTATCTACAAATCCTGATGAATCCAGTCAGTTTGGTAGATTACAGGCATATCTAGATAACATAAAAATGTGGCTAACTTTAAACTTTCTGCTCTTTAACTCTGAAAAGACAGAAGTTGTTATCTTTGGAGCAGAACCTCTAAAAAAGAAATTTCTTAGGTAGCCACTTGTCCTGGATAGAATCAGGTTGTCATATGGTGACAATGTAAAGAACTTTGGTGTTATTTTTGATCAGGAAATGTCTTTCAAGTCCCATATAAAACAGGTCTGTAAGATTTCCTTCTTTCTTTCAAACTGGTCACAGATCTTTCTGGAGTTTATGTGGTAAGAGGATTTGTAAAGGGTTGTTGCTGCTGTGTCATTGTGTTTTTCATAGACTGTGCCAAAGAAATTTTCTGCAGAAGAGGTATGGATCCACAGAGGACCAGAGATGGTGAAATTGGTATAAATTCAGAGCTGCTTTGCAGATGTTCACTACCTCATTTGGCCTTCTGGTCCGTTTGTGAGAAGATAACACAATAAGCACAACATTCACTGATGCTCACAGACAGATTTAATGCTTCAATAGCTCACTCCCTCTTCCATTTTGACCCTTCAGGCCTTTCAGTATCTGCTTATTTATTACTCAATAGCCCACATGTTCAACCGTCTGAGCCTTTTCAACTTGTATTAGCCATAGGTGTAGTTATGGACTGAGCCCTTGCCCCTTACTCACAATTCACTTTTTACAAGATGACACATCTGTCTTGTTTGGATTCATTACAAGTTTTTCCCTATAAAGCTGCCAAAGGAACTCAGCCTCTGAACCACCAAGCTGACATTTAGCCAGCTGCTACATTTGGGGTTCTTTCCTGGCTTATGTGTCCAGCATCAGACCATAATCTGTCATCAATAGCCTTTTGTGGAAATGGCAGTCAAAGTTATTAACTGAAAACTACTGGGGGATTTTATCACTAAATAATAACAGTCAGATTTAATTTTATGGAAATCATGTGTTTGATTGATGTCAAAGTTCAGAAAGGAATAGACTGAATGAGGAAATTAAATCAATAGCTGATATAACAGCTTAAGTCAACCAAGGTACCCAAAAAGACTTCTCTGGACACACAACACATAGAACCTTAAAGCAGAAGTTCAGATGCTATGTCTCTCAGCTAATATTAGGGGTCTTATGCTACAGTTCACAGCAGCTCATTAATGTGAAATGGCCTAGACTTTAACCCAGGTCCCCCCTTTCCAAGTCCTCCGACCCCAAAGCGCTTGAAACTACATTAATAAATTTTTCTGTTTATGCACACATTTGCACGCATTTGCCATACAAACTGGACAGTAATGGAAACAGTTTTGCCTGCAACTATCAGATGTGAATGACAAAAACACAAGATCTGCCTTGGCATCCAATCCAACACAAAATCAGTGGAGATGTTGTACGCAACAGTTGGAATACAATGAAATGAATTAAGCTTTGCCTACCGCATGTGACTCCATCCGACGGTCTGAACAAGATTAAAATGAAGTCGATTTTGGTTGGAGCTACAGAACAATCTGACAGGAATGTTGTGAGTCAGACAGGATGAGAGACACTGTAGCAAAGCACATCCATTTTGGAAGAAAGTTTTCTAACTAAAACTGTCCAACACAAACCGATGGAAAATGCAGTAGCACTGTGCAAATTATTTTCACACAGACTCAGTTAGAGGGAATACATACCGTCGGAAATAATTTAACAGTAAAGCTTATAACATACATTTTACTCACCCAGGCTTGGAGTTTAGAAGTTAAGAAACCAATCAGAAAGTGAAATGGTATTTTTTTTAAGTTACTCGCAAATCATCATAACGTCATGTGACCAAATTTAATTGCATAAGCCATTTTTAGAAGGATCTGAAGTACTGATGGATGTTGTGGACTCGTAATAGCAAAGACATGAGAGATTTTTCTGATTTTATACAAGTGACAGAGCAGATTGTGCAAAGAGCTGAGGAAGTGCAGCTATAATGATACACCTTCCAAAGAGTAAATCAAATGACTAATGCGGAAAATTGATGTCAATTCAGAGTTGGACTGAAAAAAATATTATTAGGAAGATAGCATCATCTGCTTAATTTAGTATTAATGAATTCTTAGTAAAAAAGGAACAAAATGACTTAGGGCTCTGTAGAAGAGCTGAGAGAACTAAACAGCTGGTTTATATTATTTGCCTGCCAGTACGGAAATTGAAGCCGGGGTAGGTTTGGTTTGCACAACACTTCCTTAGCATAGACCTTTGATGTCTTATACACTTAAGAGTGCACTGAAACCTAGAGGCTCATTTTCTTGTGAAATAAGTTTAGGGCCTTCCTTTGTAGTCATAGATTTCCTTTTTACGTGTGGGTTGTCCCAAATTGATATATTGGCATACTCAGGTTTTATACAATAGATTGAAATAAATTCTCTCTCAGCAAAATGTTAAAGTTGTGGAGGAGGGTAAAAATCCAACCCATGCTATGTGGTGATATCCCCCTGATTAAGTCTTTTAGATAAGCACTAGTTTCTTTTTGTTTAAAAGATGAAACTTTCACCCATTTTTTCCTCCCAACCACTTTGTATTTCTATGGAGGCCAAATGTCTGTTTTGATATGCAATACAAGTTCACATTGCTAAGAGCGTCTATATATTATGTGAATTGGTTTTGCATGATTTATGCTATGCTAAGATCTGGTGATGAAAATTTTACATTTCACATTTAATTTCACATTTCCATGTAAAATCAGTGTGCAGCAATTTATGGATTATACTCTAACTTAATCACAATCAAAATGTTCATCCTACTGAAATTCTTTGTGCTAAAACAAAGCATGAGGTTCTCTCTAGTTCCATCTTAGGAGCTAGTTAATGTTCAGGTTGTGTGACCTGTTTCTCTGATGAAACACTTATTGAGTCACACTAACTGCCATCATCTTTTACATTACATTACAAAAATGACTCCTTTGCTTAATAAATCATTCTAACAATATTTGTTCTTAAATGTACTTTGCAATTGCTGCATTACTCTTTTGTTTCGTCTTCTGATAATTAGATGCCATGTCAACATTCTGAATGATAGAGACAAAAACACCATAATACCATAAAAAGTTTGAGTTATTACTAATCATTACGTAAAATAATATTTCCAGGTTGGTTTCTATGGTTTGTATTTACAGTTAAATGTCCAACACATGCAAAAAAAGGAGCTTTGGGAATAATACATATTCTATGTACCAAAAGTAAACATCCAGAATGTTTAATCTGACAATGAGAGCCCAAAAAGTCTTTATTGAATCTTTAAATAACTTGAGATGTTTTTACAAAAGCACTCAGTTCAGCAGGAAAACAGCCATTGTTTCACATTGAGAACATGCTTTATATAATATATTTCATGTCAACCTGTTATAATTAGGCAACTGCCGACACATTAGATATGATCAGTTCAGATTATTCAGACACTTAGCACACTTAGCAGTATGTTCTTGGTGTATCTCTATTTTTATGACTTTTTGCCTCTGATAGACATTAGTTGTTTTCTGTTTAGCAGCAGAATGACCTTAAGTTCAGTCTTACAGTGCAGCTGACCCTGTTACTCTGTCTTAACCCGGTTGGATAGCTCAAGTGGTATGTTGCCTGACTTACAATTGGAACGGCATGGGTTCAATTCCAGCCCATGGCAAAATATGGGTCCTTAGGCAAGACACTTTGTGCTGCTTTGCCTACCTTTGCCTACCCTCAGTGTAATTCCAAAACACCAATACCTGGTATTCACCCAGACTACATGCATCCAGAGGACACCTCTAAAATTAAATGAGTTTGTGCTACAGCCTATTCTGAACTGATACAAATATAAATTATAACAAAGAAATAAATGAAACCTATGAATGTAATTGAAACAGAATGTAGGTTTAGGGTAATAGTGGCAAGAAAACTGCCCTAGGTTTTTTCCCAGAAGACAGGACTGAAAATAGAAATATGAATCTGGCAGAAATTCTGGAAAAGTATGAAAGAAAAAATATGTTGTTTGCAGATTCTGCTGACCTGATTAGAGGAGAGAAGCTAATAGTTTAAAGGTGGGACCACACATTTTAGCATTGTATTTCTGCAGGTAAAAAAAATCAGATTTTTAAATCAGTTAAATTAGCCAACATTAATTATACTTTTGGAAACGTATAAAAACAGGGACTGGGGTAAGAAAGAATCTACTTTTTTTGGTCCAATTTTCAATTTGATTGTGTTCTTTTTTTATCTTTTGTTTTGTCATCCTAATTATATCTGCTTTAGGTAATTCTTTGTTTTATTAAATTCAATCAATTTCTTAGGTTTTTCTACAAGTTTTTCTACAAACCTCCTATTTTTCCAATGAATCCCAAAACTGACCTGATTGAAAGATCACAGTCAACTGAAAAACACAGATGTCTGAAATAACATTAAGACCATTCTAAATGTACATTTCCTCAAGGACAGTCCTCCAGTCAGCCCTGCCTGTCACCCCTGCCAAGCCGGCCTAACAGCTTACAGAAAGCTCATAATGACGTAATATTTCAGGGTGCCACTAGATGGGCTTAAAAAATGGAAAGTGAAATGGTGTGTGGTTATGTAAACATTGGGCCTGAAAGTATGCACATCTTTAACTACTCAAACAACACAACACAGTGATGCAAAAAGTCAGCATTAAAAAAAACTATAAGGAAGATAATACAGTTTTTAAGCAAACTTGGAACGTGTCATTTAGTTCTAATCTAGGTTTATAGTGCCATGACGTATCAGAGAATTGTTCCAAAAGTGACACTGCGCAACTTGTTACCACACAGATGAATGTCCATGTTGCTGTAATAAAAAGGTATGTGAACAGCCTGGCATTTTGAGCAGCTTGTGAGCTTCCCCAACCCCTGATTCACCTTAGAAACTTTCTAAAAACAAGCTGAATTCTGAAACAAATTTCACACTTTAAATCCTCTGAAACTGCTTCTTAAACCACGAGATGGTCTCTATGAATAACAAAAAAAAGACACACACAAACAAAATAAAACATAAATATCCTAATTCTAACAGCAATTGGTGAGTTTTGACATTTTCCTCTAGGCCTATTCTATCTACTTGTTGCCACTCATTACCACTTTTCCTATCGAGCGACATATGTTACAGAAAATATATGCACTATCGCTTTGCTAAAATAATGCCCAAAATAAGACTTAATGCTTAGTTTGTGTGTTTTGTGATAGTTGCAATACCTTGAAGTTTCAGGAGATAGTGCATTATTAGAGGTATTTTGGCCACCAGAATAATCCCTGAGTGCAAACGATGCAACACAACTGTCTCTTTGTTTTCATTATTCAACTGTATTTGGAAAAGCTAAGATGCTAAACTAGTGGGCTCAAGCGTATGTTCTTCCATGGGTAGTCAAATGCACTCTCAAATGGGGAGTGGTCAGAGTTGATATTACCGACCCAGAGCCACAACACAGAGACCAACACTTATTCTAATGGACCAATGTAACATTGTAATCTAAAGTGTTATGTTTTGTTTATGTTAATGGCTGAAAATCCTCATAATTCAAAAAAAAGGCTTGAAAATATCAGTCTAAGTGTATTTA
Source organism: Orestias chungarensis (assembly GCA_032876305.1). Lineage (NCBI taxonomy): Eukaryota > Metazoa > Chordata > Actinopteri > Cyprinodontiformes > Cyprinodontidae > Orestias > Orestias chungarensis. Next base: position 314,577 of record JAVLVB010000645.1, read on the forward strand.
GTCTATATAATGCATTTGATTTTGTGAGTTTGTGCGTGTAATATTAATCAAATTTATTGAATATGACATGTATTTATTCACGACATTAGGCATCAGACATTACTCTTTTCGTGCCTAATATTTAAATATAATTCATATGAATATATAAATACTAATAATACATACTTTCATGGAACGCGATGTAAATTGTTTGAGTGCATTTAGATGTGAACATTCAATTTATTTTTTTGCTTCTCTTGGCTTCAAAATTATATCTGCTTGGAACAAAGTGTTCTGGACTGTTTTTTTTGTAAGTAACTTATTTCAGAGCTAACTACTTAAGGTTTCATACTGCAGTCCATCACTGACTGTGTTTAATAGCCAAGCACAAAGCTGAAGGTTGAATTCAGAGATGAATCCTAATGTGCATACTAGAGAAATTATAATGATAAATATGATGATGTTCTCTCTAGTTTCATCTTAGGAGTTAGTTTGTGTTCAGGTTGTGTGACTGGTGTCTCTGATGGACAGGAAACCCAGGTGTCCAGGGTGTTCCTGCCTCTCTATTAGCGATTACTCTGGGACTTTGTTAGTATATCAACTGCAGTAAATCGAACAGCTGTTCCTATTTCCAAGATGTAAACAAATATTATTGGATTATTCAAAATACAGAAAACACCTATTCATTCAAAGCCCCAGACAAATGTACATGATCAGAGATTTATTTGATATTCTCGCTTTTATGTAAATCTAAAACATTCTGGACTACATGTAACGTTTTAAGTAAAATCAGCCAGAACCCAAAACACAGCCAAAAACAAGTAGATGGTTAACAAAAAGTTTTATTTAAAATAATGGTGTAGAAGGGGGCCCACAGGGGTCAGGAATCTAGCCGTGGGGTAGGTAGGTGAATAGACTATGAGAGGCCTAGGCAGCTCAAGGGACAGACACATCAGGAAGAAAAAACCACTGACCAGAGGCTGAGTCGTGTAACAAAAGAAAACCCAATACTCTCAAAACTAGAGGCAGGGTCAGAGACAGGCAGGGTTCAGCAGAAGGAGGTCAGACTCATCAAAAAGCAAAGGGACTAGGCAAAAATCTGTGGTCAAAAACAGGCAGGATCAAAAACCAGAAAACTCTTAGTACCATAAAGAAAGGCTTGAAAGCTGTGATTTGGGGCAACAGACGATCTCGCACTGAGCTGATGAAGAGCAGCTGTTTAAATAGTGAGCAGCACAGTGCAGGTGAGGATAAGGAGTAATCAGCACTGACAATGAAGAGCTGAAGGTCTGGAAACATGACATCATCTCCTTCTCAAGGGGCGGCTCTTGACGCCTCTCTGGGCTGTTCCGGATGCTGGCAATGGAAGTTGCGGATGACGCTCCTATCCAGGAAACATGACACTATAATGTAATGTTGACCCCGATTTCTGTCTTGTGAACAGCTGTTAAAAAAAAAAAAATGTATCACCCAACTCAAAGCCTGGACCAAAAGTCAGGTGCTCCATATCAAAGGTTCCCAAAGATTGACTTCTTTCATTCAAATTAAGTTTAAACAGGGTGTTTGTAATGTTGTGAAAGGCCTGCAGGTCGAGTAATATATAGCATGTGGCTACATCAGAGAGGACCGTTTTACTTCACTTCATTTCCACTTTTACTTTGTTTTTCTGCATGTGGAGCACGTTGTGATACACTCATACACAGCTTTTTTCTTCACTGGATTCAATAAAATGAGGAGACTCTTTGATTTGGTGTGAAAATACATATCTGTCCTTGGTAAAGTTAGCTTAGACTTTGGCTCATCATGCAGTGTTTCCGCTGAAATATTTGTCACCAGCCTTGGACAACATAGTGAGCTCCTACTATTTTCAAGTCAGAGAAGGTCTTGGCCAGTTGTGAAGCAGGTATAAATGAGGGGGTGAATATTATGTGTTAAGAACAGATGTCTATGTGCGTGTGAGAGAGAGGGTCACAATCCTTTTTTCTTTTGATTTTACTCTTGGGAATGAAAGGAAACAGAAAAGTGAATCTACTTTTATATAAACTCCTAGGAAAAGTCTATAAAACCTTATAAATGTCTGGGCTTACTTACTTATTGTACTTAGTTTTTACTGATGTATTTTAATTGTCCAGTCGGTAGGTTATCGTGATTCTTCCCAGAGTTTTTTAACCTTAGTTTCCCTATCTCTGGTTAAAATAGTCACCTAAATTAGACTACTGGACATAAGACAAGTAAACAATTATTTATTCATCAAAATTTGTTTAAAATAAAATATAAGAGTTATAGGCAACAAATATGTGTGTGCAAGAATTCTAACCAACTAAAGCTGGTAGGATACCAGTAAAAGGAAAGCAAACACACGCTTGCTGGAAGTTAAGGCATACACATACCTCGTCTACATCTGTAAAACATTACCTGCATGAACTTACGTAATAGGCAAGGCAAGGCAAGGCAAGTTTATTTGTGTAGCACATTTTCGTGTACAAGACAATTCAAAGTGCTTTACATAGGAAAAAAGATCAGAAAATGAAACAATAAAATCAGCTTTAAATTTAAAAGAAATAAAATAAAAATTAAAATAAAATAATAATAATAGTAATAATATTCTCAGATGCTATATGCACAGTTAAATAAGGCTGTTTTCAGCCTGGATTTAAACAACGGCAGAGTTGAAACCTGTCTCACTTCTTCAGGAAGACTGTTCCAGATTTTAGGAGCATAAAACTGGAATGAAGCCTCCCCTTGTTTGGTCCTGACTCTGGGCATCAGCAGGAGGCCCCTACCTGAGGTTCTCAGAGTCCTGGCTGGTTCATATGGCTCTAAGATGTCAGATATGTACTTCGGGGCTAAACCATGAAGAGACTTGTACACAAGCAAGGCTGTTTTAAAATCTATTCTTTGAGTGACTGGAAGCCAGTGCAGAGACTTGAGCACTGGACTAATGTGGTCATATTTCCTGGTTTTGGTCAGAACAGGAGCAGCAGCATTCTGGATGTTCTGAAGCTGTCTTAAGGCCCGTTTAGAAAGCCCAGTGAGCAGGCCGTTACAGTAGTCTAACCTGCTAGAGATAAAAGCATGGATAAGTCTTTCTAGGTCTGGTTTAGAGACTATTCCTCTGATTCTGGCAATGTTTCTAAGATGGTAAAATGCTGCTGATGTTACTAATTTAATGTGGCTGTTGAAGTTCAGATCAGAATCGAGTATTACCCCAAGATTTTTGACCTGATGTTTAGGTTCCAGAGAGAGCGTCAGAGGGTAACTGATGACACTTTCTCTTTGTTTCTGTGGGCGACAGACAATGATTTCAGTTTTGTCTGAGTTTAACTGGAGGAAGTTGTTCTGCATCCACAAACTGATCTGTTCAATACAGCAACACAATAAATCAACAGGCCCATGTTCTCCTGCTGTCAGCAACACGTAGATCTGAGTTTAATCAGCATAGTTGTGGTAGGACACATCATGGCTGCGTATTAGCTGGCCCAATGGAAGCATGTACAGATTGAATAAAAGGGGTCCCAGGATTGACCCCTGGGGAACCCCACAGGTTACACCCATTCGGTTGGAGACGCAGTTCCCAATTTGAACAAAGTAACACCTGTCCTCAAGGTAGGACTTGAACCAGTTTAGAGCCATACCAGTTATTCCCACCCAGTCTTTTACCCTCTGTAATAAAATCACATGGTCAACTGTATCAAAGGCGGCGGTCAGGTCCAGCAGAACTAGGACAGAGACTTTGCCTGCATCTGAGTTTAGGCGGATGTCGTTTGTCACCTTGATCAGAGCTGTCTCAGTGCTGTGGTGGGGCCTAAAGCTTGACTGGAAAGCATCAAACACATTGTTAGACAGGAGAAAGTCACTCAGCTGTTGGTATACAACTTTTCCAGCACTTTTCCTAAGAATGGCAAGTTTGATATGGGCCGGTAGTTGTTCAGTACTGTTGCATCCAGACTGCTCTTCATTAGGAGAGGCTTAATGACAGCCGTTTTCAAGGCCTTTGGGAATATTCCAGTCTGAAGCGAGATATTGACTAATTGAGCGAGTTGTGGCAGCAAACTGCTCAGCACAGACTTTAGGAATCTAGTGGGTAACTCATCCAGGCAGCAAGTAGATGGACTCAGACTGCAGATGATCTCTTCAACTGTTTTATCAGAGACAGGTGTGAAGTATGTCAGCTCCATATGTCTAACTGGGGGTAGAGGAGCTATGTCTGTTGTGGAAACAATTGCATTTTTAATGCCTTGAACTTTGTCATTAAAGAATACTGCAAACTCCTGATATTTGGATGTAGAAATCAGTTCCAAGGGGATCGAGACTGGAAGGTTTGTTAATCTGCTCACTGTAGCAAACAGGACACGAGAGTTGTTTCTGCAGTTTTTGATGATTTCTGAAAAATAGCTCTCTCTGGTTCTACGCAAAGTCTGGTTGAACACACACAACTTTTCTTTGTAGATTTCAAAATTAACCTGGAACTTTGACTTACGCCATTTCCGTTCGGCTCTCCGGCACTCCCTTTTCTGTGCCCTGACCGAGACCTCTTTTCTCCATGGTGCCTTTTGTGTACTTTTAACCATTTTAACCTTGAAAGGAGCAATGGCATCCATAACCTTCAAGACACTTGATGTGTAAGAGTTTAACATATCATCAACATTAGAACACAGAGCATTTTCAAACCTAATCATTTTCAGAAACTGAATCCCTGTGTTGTCATCAATAAGTCTTCCTTGAGTAACTGTAGGGTCAGTTGTTGGCTTGGGTGAAGAAAACACAAAAATGATTGGACAAAGCGACATCCACAACACCCACATTTAAAATAACAACACCCTTTGAGATTAGCACATCTAGAGTGTGTCCTCTGTTGTGTGTAGGCTTGTTCACATGCTGAGTTGGACCAAACATCTCAAGGACAGCAGTGAGTTCTTTACATTGTTTACCTTGGGCTGAATCCATGTGCACATTCAGATCCCCTGTTATGACCAAACAGTCAAAATTAGTGCATACAATTGAAAGCAGTAAAATCATCAATAAAACAGTTCCTTGGAGGTTTGTAGATGGTAATACAAAGAATAGAAGATTGTTTTGTATCCATTTTGAAATGATACATACTCAAATGATGAAAAGACCCCAAATGCAAATTTATGAATGGGTATATTGACCCTGAATATGGCACAACCCCCCCATCCCTCTGGTTTTGACGTGTTTCAGATAAAAAATTGAAGTGGGGTGGACTAGCTTCAATCAGGACTGTATCAGCTGTGTTATTATCAAGCCATGTCTCGGTTAAAAACATAAAATGAAGGTTATGAGATGATATCAAATCATTAATCAGAAAAGTTTTCCCTGCCAAAGATCTGACATTTAGTACAGTGAGTTTCAGCGTTTTACTGTAATTTGCTGACTGTAGCTGACGAGTAGTGAACACAAGATTTGAGATGCGTACAGACTGTTTTGGACTGTTTTGATGGATGAGTAATCATTTTCTGTTACGTATTACTACAGGGATGAAGGAAGGTACTTCCACATCGGGCCCCGGCTTATCCTGGAATGAGCCATGGGTACATGCAGTACTGCTGCCTGGACCCGATGCATATCATATCATTCTTTCTGGGCTGCGTCTCTGTACACTGGAGATGGAGTTTACATAATGAGTTTGTGTTGGGGGAGGAGTTGCAGGACGACGGGATAGGAGAGGACTGGGGCATGGGGTCATCCTGGTGGCAACACTAACCAGCTCCTTCATGTGTTCTGTAAAATCCAGAAGAGGAAGAGATGGGGAGGATGATCCGCTTTACACTATAATCAGTCATACACACATTTATATGTTTACACACTGACAGTGTTAAACTACATTGTAGCCCTAGCTGCCCTAAGAGACGGACCACCTTTGACCTCCATCAGTAGGTAAAGCAAGTAAAGTGTCTTTCATATCTTTCAACAGTATGAACTGTTGACTGTTGAAGATTGCATTCATACTGTTAAAGGTTATGTAATCTTTTTAAAATAAATAACTTTAAATACATCTGTTCAGCTTGTTTATTGTAATATTTAGCATTTGCAAAGCTTACAGCAAGAGTTAGCTGATTTCTGCAAATGGTTAAAACCAAAGTGCACAACTTTAGCACAAACAACAATAAAGCACAGTTCTATCCTGCCAGCACCATTCACATTGATAGTGCAATAAAGTATTGTTGACATGCTCTTAAGCCTACTCCATAGAACTCCATAGTCTAAAATAGTTATGGGGTTGTGTCATTATGTAGAAGATACAAATATATGGTTAGATTTACATGTTCATGCAGGTTTTCCACTAAAGCTATTTAAAATCTTGTTCGGTTAAATGATGGAACATAAAATATTCATATGCAAACAACCCCCCCACCCCGGTATTCAAAACTTTTAACATGTGGACTTCTTTGTTTTGAGGATTCATAATCTTTACTGAAAAAATAGGCTCTTCATAGCCAACAAAGAGAATGCATCAAGTACTTAGACTGATTTCAGGTGAGTGAAGCTTACCACGGGTTATTATGTACAGAGTTAATATTCGACATCCCTGAATGTTTACTTATAATGACCTATCAGCAACTAAGCTTATGAAACAAAACAGACATCATTTAAAAATATTGGACTTGATTCTTACTATGATGGAAATGCCTAAATAATTTTCAGACTGGATTTTTTTTACTGAATAGATCCAGTTTTTACCTTATGTACAAAAAAGATGGAAGAAATGTGTGGATAACATTAGGTCGAATAGCCCTTTCCAGCATCTAGACATATATGTAGTACGTCACTGCATTAGAACTAGTGGATATGAAGGCTATGTGTATAGTATTTGAATTGTGTCTTTACAGCTTGCACATAACCATTTTGTTTTTAACTTTAGAGAAATAGTAAAATTATTTTTTTAAAGAAATGTACAGAACATACATAAAGTTGTGCCTATTTGTATTTTATAATCTATCCAGGTAGAACCTGGTAAGGGCTTTTTTTAGTATGAACTACTGCATTATTTCAACAAAGTATAGTGCCATTTCTGTTTTGGGTTATTTTACAAATATATTTAACAAATATAGGCCCCAAGATTGTAGATAGTGAAAAAAAAGCTGTCACCATGTGCTCATAGTACCATCACACAACACCTTCAGCAACATTTTTAAAAACTTTTTTTAGTTTTATTGAGACACAATGAACTAATTGTTTACATGGGTTAATCCTTCATATTTTTTCTTTGCAGTCATAGTATTCTGCTCATCTTCAGCTGCTGTAGGTCAGTCCTCGTCCTTGTGTGATACATACAATTTAATTTTGTCATATATATATATATATATATATATATATATATATATATATATATATATATATATATATATATATATATATATATATATATATATATATATATATAGTATGCACCTCTACCTCCCAGGTGTGTTACACGAAGCTATGCTAGTTATGTTTTACAGTATAATTATTGCACAGGTATGTCTATGGCTGGGGTCAATAAAAGGACCCTCTAAAATTTGCAGTTTAATCACAATGCAATATGTCACTGGTTTTGATAGAGCATGAAATCGGTATGCTGAGCACAGCAGTGTCCACCAGAGCTTTTGCTTGTAAATCAAATGTTGAAATTTCTACAATAAACCATCTCCAAAGACGTTTTAGAGCATTTGGCAGCAAATCCAACTGGGCTCATAGCTGCAGACTTTGTGCAGTCACACAAGCATAGGACATCTGCATCCCAAATATTCACTTCCACCATCATCTTAGACCACTCACTTAAACGACGGCTGCAACAATTAGTTTGCATTACCGAACTAATTTCTGCACAAACAATCAGAAACCATCCCAGAGAAGCTTGTGTACATCAGTGGTGGCTGGTGGAATTTTCTCCAGGTGGGGCTATTAATCCAAAATAGTAATGTACCAAAACTAAGCTAAGGTATCCCTGATTGTTCATTCTTTGGCTTTTCTGAAAAATGCCTTGATGCTAAACCAGGTCCTGGTAAAAAACCTGTCAGGTTGAGTCTCTGTTGCAGTTCTCTAGGTGGCCACGGGGGGTCACCGTTGCGGTGCTCCAGGTCGGAGCTCCGTCCTTCCAGGTGTCTCGGGTTGGCGCTGATCAGCAGAGCAGTATAAGAGGAGTGGTGGATCAACTACTCGTCGCCTGAGTGTTTCCTATCATTGGTAACCTTAGCCTCAGTGCCAAACTAAAGAATGTTTCCTAGTGTCTTTGTAGCTTATCTAATTATTGTTCCTCTCGAGCTTTGTAAAAGTTCCAAGTGTACTTCCAAGTTTTCCGTGACTCAAGTTTTTGTATTTTTTCCCCTCGACTAATCGACCCTTGTCTTCCCCTCAGGTTTTTTCCATCAACTAACTCACCTCCTTCCAGAAACTTACCCGGCATCATTTCCCAGTCGACTTCCGCTCCTCTTGACTCTGCTCGATCTGCCTTCCCCAGCACCAGCTGATCAAACCCCCCGGACCACTTCTCCAAACCACTGGAGGACTCAACCGGACATTCCCCCTGGCGACACATCAACTCCACCAGACTCGTAAGACCATTCCACTTCTTTATTCAACCCGTATCAATCTACTCACCTTGCCTGTCCTCACTCTCAGAGGTTCCCGGTCTCCCACGTCAAAGCACCCCGTGTACTTCCGCCACTCATTGCCGCCCCACTCTACCGTTCACCGCCGCTGCAGGATCACCGTCGGATTCCCCTGGTCCCGTGCACTTCCGCCACTCATCGCCCCACTCTACCGTTCACCGCTGCTGCAGGATCACCGTCGGACTTCCCCCTGGTCCCGTGCACTTCCGCCACTCATTGCTGTCCCACTCTACCGTGCACCGCCGCCGCAGAAATCATCGCTGGATTCCCCTTCCCGTTTCACTCCTTCACAATAAATTATTATTTACCGTGTCTCTGCGTATGTGGGTCAAAAACTTAAAACCCAGTATGACAGAACACTCAGGCCAATTAGACCCACAGGAGGCTCTCAGAAGAGTCATCTCAGATCAAACCACCATGCTTCATTCTCACGAATCAGTCCTCCGTTCCCTATCAGAACAACAGGTTAACACTAACCAAACCCTGGACCAAATCACCTCCCTTCTCCAAAGTCTGGGTCCCAAGGCCTCTGAGAGTAGCCCTCCA
>JAVLVB010000645.1:323813-337587 GCA_032876305.1 Orestias chungarensis
CGGGTGTTCGGTCATGAGACCGATCTCACCACAGTTGCTCGGAAGATGCAGAGATTAACACAGGGTCCCAGAACCGTGGCCGAATTTGCCATAGAGTTTAGAACTCTGGCGGCCCGGTTGCCCTGGGACCCACACTCTTTAAAGAGTGCCTTCCATCAAGCGCTGAATGAGCGGTTAAAATACGAGCTTGCGCTAATTGATGAGCCACACTCGCTAGAGGAGTACATCTCTCTAGCTGCCCGTGTTGACAATCGTCTGAGGGAAAGAGATCGATTAAGGGTAGGTCGCAGGACCTCTGTCAATCAGGCTCCCGCAGTCAGTCGGCCTTCCTCCCAACGTCTGGAGACCTTTTTCGTGCCTGAACCAAGTAGGACGTCACCCCCGGGACCGGAACCTATGCAGGTCGGACGAACCAGACTAGCCCCGGAGGAACGGCAGCGGTGGATGGAGTCCAGGGAGTGTCTCTACTGCGGGACCCCCGGTCATTACATCGCCCATTGCCCGACCCGTAGTAAGTCGACACTCCCCGAGAGAGTCCATCTGTAGAAACTAGGCGACAGATGGACTCAATCCCACGACCTGGTCAAACCCGCCTTCTCATCCCGGTCACGGTTGTTCACAACCAAAAACACCAGAATCTATCAGCCCTGATAGATTCAGGTTGTGAACAATCCCTCATTCCTCAGGCTCTGGTGGACCAATTGCAACTAATCACCTCTCTGCTCACGGTCCCACTCCGAGTTTCAGCCCTGGATGGCAAATCCCTTCCTCAGATCACACATGTCACAAGACCCCTCGAGATCATCATAACCGGCAATCATAAGGAACGAAGATCGTTCTTTGTGTTTGCCTCTTCTCAACCTCACATCATCCTAGGCTTCGACTGGCTACACACCCACAATCCAACCATAAACTGGTCAGATTACTCCATAACATCTTGGTCATCTAATTGTCTTTCCTCTTGCCTTCAGGCAGCCGTTCCTCCTAGCCCGCCCCAGGAAGATGTCTCCATCGATTCCCTGGACCTCCATAACATACCGGATGAGTATCAGGACCTCAGACAGGCCTTCAACAAAAGTAAGGCCTGTTCTCTGCCACCCCATAGACCCTACGATTGTGCCATAGACCTTCTTCCTGGAGCCCCCCTACCATCGAGCAGACTGTTCAATATATCACGCAAGGAACGGGAATCGATGGAGGCCTACATCAGTGAGTCCCTAGCCGCCGGCATCATCAGGTCTTCTTCCTCTCCTGTTGGGGCGGGCTTCTTTTTTGTCTCTAAAAAGGATGGTTCGCTCCGACCCTGCATCGACTACCGAGGGCTCAATAACATCACCATCAAGAACAGGTACCCTCTGCCACTCATCACTGCAGCATTCGAGTCACTACACAAGGCCACCATATTCACCAAACTGGACCTCTGTAACGCTTATCACCTCGTCCGTGTTCGCCAGGGGGATGAATGGACAACCGCATTCAAGACACCCCTAGGCCACTTTGAATATTTAGTTATGCCGTTTGGTTTATGTAATGCCCCTTCCGTGTTTCAAGCCCTGATAAATGACATCCTCCGAGATTTTTTGAATGTTTTTGTTTTTGTTTATCTCGATGACATCCTTATTTTTTCCAGAGACCCCACCGAACACCAGTCCCATGTCCGTCAGGTTCTTCAACGCCTCCTTCAAAACAGACTCTATGTCAAAGCCGAGAAATGCGAATTCCACAAGACATCCATCGCATTTCTCGGCTACATCTTCGAGGGGGGGCAGATTCGAGCAGATCCCAGCAAGATCCGTGCGGTCGATCAATGGCCCATTCCAGACACCAGACGACAACTACAGAGATTCTTAGGTTTTGCCAATTTTTATCGCCGCTTCATCCGCAATTATAGTCAGACAGTATCCCCACTCACTGCCCTCACCTCCGTGAAGGTTCCGTACAAATGGTCTCCTCAAGCAGAGGAGGCCTTTTCCAGGATCAAGACCCTCTTCTCCCAAGCCCCAGTACTCATTCAACCGGACCCTACTCGACAGTTCACCCTGGAAGTCGACGCCTCTGACCTGGGAGTCGGAGCCATCCTCTCCCAGAGGTCAGAGGATGACAGCAAACTCCATCCCTGTGCCTTCTTCTCACGACGGTTGTCTCCTGCGGAGAGGAACTACGACGTGGGAGACCGAGAGCTGTTAGCAATTAATCTAGCTCTCGAGGAGTGGCGTCATTGGCTGGAGGGTGCTAGTCAGCCGGTGCAGGTTTGGACCGACCACAAGAACTTAGAATACATCAAGTCTGTTAAACGCCTGAAACCCCGACAGTCCCGCTGGTCCCTGTTCTTTTCACGTTTTAACCTTTCCATTTCCTACAGGCCCGGATCTAAGAACACAAAACCTGATGCCCTCTCCCGTCAGTTCTCTCCAGACGAGTCCAGTCACAATCCGGCACCCATCATCCCCTCTGACTGTGTGGTTGGCCTGGTATCCTGGGAGATCGAGAGTATCATCAGGGAGGCTCTCCAACAGGAACCTGATCCACGAACCCCGCCACAAAAGACCACATACGTCCCATCCACCGCTCGTTCCCGAGTAATCCACTGTTTTCACACTTCCCGGTTATTCTGTCACCCCGGTTCCAGTCGGACAGTAGCACTAGTGTCCCGCAGATTCTGGTGGCCCAACATGCATAAGGATATCACTGAATACATACAGGCTTGTTCCATCTGTTCCAGGAACAAGTCCAGCAATAAACCCTCCTCAGGTCTCCTACAACCCTTACCTATCCCCAAGCGCCCCTGGTCTCACATAGCGGTCGACTTCATCACAGGTCTTCCATCTTCCCAAGGGATGACCACCATCCTTACCATAGTCGACCGCTTCTCCAAGTCATGTCACCTCATATCCTTACGCAAACTCCCTACAGCACTTCAGACTGCTCGACTTCTGGTTAAGCACGTATTCCGGTTGCACGGCATCCCCATGGATGTTCTGTCTGACCGTGGCCCCCAGTTTGCTTCCCAAGTCTGGAAGCATTTTTGTGCAGCACTGGGGGCCAAGGCTAGCCTCACATCTGGTTACCATCCGCAGTCTAACGGTCAGACAGAGCGGCTTAACCAGGAGATCGAGGCAGCTCTCCGTTGTTTGACATCCTCCCACCAGACCGACTGGAACCAACACCTTCCCTGGATCGAGTACGCACATAATTCTCACGTCTCCGCCGCCCATGGATTATCCCCTTTCGAGATCTCCTTAGGATACCAGCCTCCACTGTTCCCGGCCGATGAAAGAGAGATCCCGGTGACGTCTGTCCACCACCAGGTCCGCCGTATGCGCACCATCTGGAGGGATACCGTATTGGCCCTCCAACGTACGGCGGCCCAAATTAAGAAGTATGCTGACCGGAGACGCATTCCAGCACCTGTTTATTCTCCCGGTCAGCAGGTGTGGCTGTCGTCCCGGGATATTCCCCTGAAGTCCGTCTCCCGGAAACTCTCTCCCCGTTTCATCGGTCCCTACACCATCCAGTCAGTTGTAGGTCCGTCCACCGTCCGTCTTCATCTGCCCTCCAACCTAAGGATCCATCCCACATTCCACGTTTCCCAGGTAAAACCAGTCCAGACCAGTACCTTGTGCCCTCCAGCCGACACCCCTCCGCCCGCCCGTATGATTGATGGGCATCCGGCATATGACGTTCGGAGGATCGTGGCCTCCCGTCGATGTGGTCGTGGTTATCAGTACATCGTCGATTGGGAGGGTTACGGTCCCGAGGAGCGTTGCTGGGTGCCCCGCTCCTTCATTTTGGATCCGTCTTTGGTGGAGGAGTTCGAGAGATCTTCTGGATCGCCGGGTGGCGATCCTTGAGGGGAGGGTACTGTCAGGTTGAGTCTCTGTTGCAGTTCTCTAGGTGGCCACGGGGGGTCACCGTTGCGGTGCTCCAGGTCGGAGCTCCGTCCTTCCAGGTGTCTCGGGTTGTTGCTGATCAGCAGAGCAGTATAAGAGGAGTGGTGGATCAACTACTCGTCGCCTGAGTGTTTACTATCATTGGTAACCTTAGCCTCAGTGCCAAACTAAAGAATGTTTCCTAGTGTCTTTGTAGCTTATCTAATTATTGTTCCTCTCGAGTTTTGTAAAAGTTCCAAGTGAACCTCCAAGTTTTCCGTGACTCAAGTTTTTGTATTTTTTCCCCTCGACTAATCGACCCTTGTCTTCCCCTCAGGTTTTTTCCATCAACTAACTCACCTCCTTCCAGAAACTTACCCGGCATCATTTCCCAGTCGACTTCCGCTCCTCTTGACTCTGCTCGATCTGCCTTCCCCAGCACCAGCTGATCAAACCCCCCGGACCACTTCTCCAAACCACTGGAGGACTCAACCGGACATTCCCCCTGGCGACACATCAACTCCACCAGACTCGTTAGACCATTCCACTTCTTTATTCAACCCGTATCAATCTACTCACCTTGCCTGTCCTCACTCTCAGAGGTTCCCGGTCTCCCACGTCAAAGCACCCCGTGTACTTCCGCCACTCATTGCCGCCCCACTCTACCGTTCACCGCCGCTGCAGGATCACCGTCGGATTCCTCTGGTCCCGTGCACTTCCGCCACTCATCACCCCACTCTACCGTTCACCGCTGCTGCCGGATCACCGTCGGACTTCCCCCTGGTTCCGTGCACTTCCGCCACTCATTGCTGTCCCACTCTACCGTGCACCGCCGCCGCAGAAATCATCGCTGGATTCCCCTTCTCGTTTCACTCCTTCACAATAAATTATTATTTACCGATTCTTCTGAGTGTCTCTGCGTATGTGGGTCAGAAACTTAAAACCCAGTATGACAAAACCAAGCACACTGTCTCTCTTTGTCTTTTGACTTCAGATTAATTGTGACGTTCGGTTGATCGGGTCTAAGTTCTTCTACCTGTAGCTTCTGCTTTAGCCTTTTTTTGGCCAACTGCCACTTTTCTTTAATCGTTGTCACCCTCATTGTCTGGATCTAACTGCAGTTCAACGTCTTAACCAACTTTAGTTGGAAAATTTTAACATTCAATGGTGTCTGACACCTTGTAGAGCAGTCCTTTTAATCTAAGAATCTTGTTTTCACTTTTCAGGATAGAAACCGGTTGAGTTGGAGAGTGGTTTGCTGACGTTACCATTTTTGTTTGAGTGGGTCATGGTGGGGGTGTAGTTATGGTATGGGAAAGCGTAGGTTATGGTACTTTCATAGATGCATTTTATTGATGGCATTTTAGTCCATTAAGATATAGTGAAGAGATCCTGAGGCCCATTGTTGCATCATTGTTGTTCTTCCTTGGCCAGCATACTCACCAGACATGTCACACATTAAACATGCTTGGGAGGCTCTGGATTGGTGTCTTTCACAGCGTGTTATAGTTCCTGCAAATATTCAGCAACTATGCACAGCCATATAAAAGAAGTGGACCAACTGCACATTTCAGAGGCGCAGTTTATTGTAGCCAGTATATGCAAGAATCAGACTGTCTAATCAGCTTCTTGATGCCACACCTGCGAGGCTAGATACTTTTTTTGGCAAAGTGCTTAATCCTGAAGTTTGCAGATGACACAACAATCATTGGTCTCATCAAGGACAGTGATGAGTCTGCTTACAGACGGGTGGTTGATCAGGTTGTCCTCTGGAGCAGTCAGAACAATCTGGAGCTGAACACAGCAAAAACAGTGGAGATGACCGTGGACTTCAGGAGGACTCCCCCAACCCTGCCAGCACTCACCATCCTAGACAGGACTGTGATGGCTGTGGAGTCCTACAAGTTCCTGGGCACAACGATCTCCAAGGACCTGAAGTGGGACAGCAACATCAACTCCATCATCAAGAGAGCTCAACAGAGGATGTACTTTCTGTACCAGCGGAGGAAGTTCAACCTAGCCCAAGAGCTGATGGTGCAGTTCTACACAGCCATTATACAGTCCATCATCACCACATCCATCACAGTGTGAGGCAGTGCTATCACAAAACACGACACCAAGAGACTGCAGCGCATTATCAAGTCTGCAGAGAGGACCATCGGTGTAAAGCTGCCCGCACTGCTGGACCTGCATACCTCCAGAACCTGGAAGCGTGCAGAGAAAATCATCACCAACCCGCCTCACCCTGGCCGTCACCTGTTTCGGTGCCTTCCATCAGACCGACGCTTCAGCCACATGAAGACCCGTACCACCACCTACAGAGAAGCTTTTTTCCAACTTCCATTATTCTCATGAACAATTGAACAATTTATTTATATACTTTTATAATTTATATAGTTTTGCACTTTTAAAAAATATATAAATTACACATGCTAAATGTTACAAATGTTTCTTTACTGTATTTTTCGTGCACTGCAAGCATCTGTGTAACCAAAAACAAATTACTTGTATGTGTGAACATACTGATTCTGATTCCGATTCTTAAGTTTAAGCTTTACATCTTTTTAGAACTTTAAGTATAGCTCAGAGAAAATCGGAGCGCAAACACTGTAGTGTCATTAGTTGTGTGTATTTGTGGATATATGCTGATGCTTTGTTTTTCTTTTTCTTTATTTTTTAGATACCTTGGTGAGATTAATCGGTTCAGATTGTTAGTGCTCTGTAAGAGTTGAACTTTACCACAATGGTGTCTGGGGAACAGTCTGTGACGATGGCTGGGGCCAATATGATGCTGAGGTCGTTTGCAGACAGCTAGGGTGTGGTCCTCCTTCACTTTTTCCACCTTCTTTGGTGAAGGTACTGGACCAATCTGGCTTGATGATGAGGCCTGTAAAAGAAGTGAATCTTCTCTGTCTTAGTTTTCACACAGAGGATTTGGAACACACAACTGTGAACATGTGGAAGATGTTGGTCTCACTTGCGACTGTAAGCATTTGCAATATTCATAATTTTTTTATATCACACTGTTTTCACTCTGTCATGACATCAGTTGTACCTTTAAAACATAACAGAATTTACTAAATAAAGAAGAAAGTGGGATATGTGGTCATTTCCTTTATTCCTATATTCAATCATTTTTCATTCATGCTTTCCTTTTTATAAACTACAACTGATGTATATGAGAAATGTATTTCAAAAAATGAAATTGGGTACACATTGGGTAGCTTATTATGCTGTCTATTAAACACTTTTATTCCAACATTGTGAATGTAACGTTTATTTTTAAAAGGGGGGGGGGGTTGGTAACACGAGGAAATCCACCTACTACCTGTATCTTGAGTTTTCTGTACAGAAAAGTTACAGGACTGACATCAAATCTTCTGGAAAGTAGGACAATCTCTGGTTGTATCACAGTATACCCTTGCAAAATGCACAGATTTTCACCAGGAACCTTGGTGGGATGTCTGTGTTGTTTAATAGCATATGTTGCTAGGTTTTTGAACTACACAGGCTTGCATATGATTAATACTTTTCACTATTTTGTCACATTACAACCATAAACACAAAAATATTTCTGTGCAACTTCATGCAAAAGACAAACGCAAAGTGGTATACAATTGTTAGCTGTGAAAACATTATTTGTTTAAAGTTAAACTATAAAACTGAAAAGTGCCATGTGCAAAAGTATTTAGTCAATTTTTCACTGAACGCAACCACTTCAGATTGAATGATGATTGCTAATTACTAATCAAGGTCCCCCTGTGTGTAGTGTTATCTCTGTACAAATACGGCTCCTCTTTGATAACTTCAGAGGTTGTTTAAAAGAAAAAACCAGACAGGTCAGGGTTAGAGTCGTAGGGAAGTCCAATGTACAGAAGAACAAGGCTGTAAAAAGATTATTCAAGCTTTGAACATCTCACAGGGCGCTATTTAATCCATCATCCAGTTTCCAAACCCACGTGCAGAAACGTAGATGCATTTTGGTACCTAGTTCTATGTGAAATGTTTAAAACCCTTTTTTTTCTATTTTTCCACCCTATGATGTCAAAGATGGTTGGAAATACGCATATGTTAGATGTTATTACTATTTTCAAATCTTCAACAATGGTTACTGGAGAAAGATCAGTAACATTAGCTTTGATATGAATGCTGCAAATGTGGCTTGCAGAATGAGATGTTGACATGCTCTTAAGCCTACT
The DNA here is from genome assembly GCA_032876305.1 of Orestias chungarensis. Classification (NCBI taxonomy): domain Eukaryota; kingdom Metazoa; phylum Chordata; class Actinopteri; order Cyprinodontiformes; family Cyprinodontidae; genus Orestias; species Orestias chungarensis. The sequence goes on from JAVLVB010000645.1 coordinate 331,882, forward strand.
ACTAGCATGAGGATGTGGTCCAGCAAGTTCAACTTCTTCTCCTTATTATGGAGATAACAACATCGTGCTTTCAGATATGAAGTGTTCAGGAAGTGAAATATCCCTTGAAGAATTTCAAAACAAGGGATCTTGGACATACCAAGATGGAAACTATGTATATGTTCACTGCTCAGGTAGGATTTACTTTGTTTGTTACAAGTTTCCACAATTTATGTACTTTTTCACTGAGAATTATTCGTGTTATTCATTTATATTTTGCCCCAAAATTTGTAGAAAAAATATATGTGTTTTGGATACTTGAGCATTAGTGACAACCCCATAAAACCATTGGATATAACAAATTTAACAACATTCACCATTGCAACTTCTTTATGTTCTGTGCAATATCTCATGTCTGATAGCTGACGCCATCAGAGCAATTGGTTCGTCTCGGTGTGTTGGACGAGTTGAAATTAACTACAGTAATGGATGGCAAACTGTGTGTGATGATGGCTGGGACTTGAACGATGGTCAGGTGGTGTGCAGACAGCTGGGATGTGGTACAGCAGTGGCAGCCCCTCCTTCAGCCTACTTTGGAAGAGGAGCTGATAAGATTTAGCTTGATGGTGTTGCCTGTACGGGGAGTGACCGTTATCTGACAGCTTGTTCACACAGAAGGTATATGACACATAACTGCACTCATGGACGGGATGCTGGTGTCATCTGTTCAGGTAAAAAATATTTATCACCATTCTGTAAATATACTTTTATTTCAAAATAATCATTTTGTGATAAAGTATAATTTATCTTAGAAATATGGTTCTAATACAGGAACTGGGTGTACTATATATGTAATTTTATCATCCATGCATGTTTTTTTTTCCATCCATCCATCCATCCATCCATCCATCCATCCATCCATCCATCCATCCATCCATCCATCCATCCATCCATCCATCCATCTGGCTATGGAATATCACTAGCTTTTACAAGCCTTTATTGTGTACTTAACTTAAGATTTATAGGTAGCTTGCCTTTTTGAGTTTACAATCTCCAAAACAGATTTTTTATTATGACTAACTAATATTGTTTCAAGTTAATTTACTTTAGCAATGAACCTAAAAGTGTGTCACAAGGAGGTATTTGAAGGAAAATTAATCGCTAGCTATCGCAGCCTCACTTTCTGCTGCTCGCTGTTCCCCTTGTGTCTGTGGTTTCCGTGTGTTCCCAATAATCTCTCGTCCATAACAATTCTCCTCCTGTCACCATCTCCTGCATTGTTGTGTGTATTTCTTCTTTCTGCCCAGCTTTTTACGACTCCCTGTGTTTATCTGCTCCCCAGTACCTCTTCCTTGATAAGCAATTACCCATCTCTTCATTAAATATTAGCGATGCAGTGATACCACTTTTTTTCCAAAATGAGTAGTGTACGAGTACTTGCATTTGAGTACTCACCGAAACAGAGTACTTACGCCATTACACATATAGTTACTTTTGACTTTTTTTTTTTTTTTTTGCTTTTTGGAGTTTGAATTGCTTTATTGGTAATTTATTTTTCAATCAATGATACCAAGTGATCTGAAAAAGTGTTTTTAATTTCTTCTATGATACGATTCTAAATGTTTCATTTTGTAATTTGAATCAATCCTAAAACAAATGAAAGAACCACAATAATGAAGGACACACAGGAAATTTTATTTTTTTATTTTTTTCAACTTGGCCTGAACTGTAACCACATTCTATGAGGAGCTTGGTTATTTACAGCTTGTATTCTTGCCAGAACTGAGAGAATAATCTTAAAAAATCTAATATCCAGGGTGAGGTAAAATATGGTGGAGGGTATTTGGGAATGTAATAACAAAACTATGATATTTACATATTATTGAGTCTTTGTTTTAATGCATGTCAAATTTAAGGTGGGATGAAAAAGGATTTTATCATTTTTAGAAAGTTTATGAATGTACATAGGAAAAGTAATGTGTGGTTTTCTTGTCTGATTGAGACTTTTAATAAAACTATCCTTACAACTAAATTATCTGTTCTGTGGGAAAAGTATCACTGGTACCTGAAGAAATTTCTGAATTTATCAACAATATACTAGTTTGTAATCTTTTGGATTATTGTTATTTTTTATTTAGTTCTATTTAAGTTAGCATGACTGTTGAGACTTAATATATAATCATGACATATTTCTATTTATTTTTAACAATATTTTCATGCAAATTTAGCTACAAACTGCCGTCTGTCCTCCTTATTCCAATGCCTGGTCATGATCCTTTGCTTCACCATCCACCTGGCATCTCTCTCTGTGAATCAGTGTTTCATTCGACACCTGAGACTACATGTTTTGTTTGAAGTCCAGTACAGTAAAAAAATGGAGAGATTGATGCTGTTAGACAGTCATTTCAATGGTATTTCCTTTTTTCTACCTTCCCCTTCGTTTTTCGAAGCGCCGGCCTAATATTGGCTTGCTGGCCTGCGTCTCTGTAAAAAAAAAAAAAAAGTTTATCAGAAATACAGGCCAGCGCTTAGGACAGCCCCTTTTCCACCAAACTGGTTCCTGTGCTGGTTCGGTGCTAGAGCCAGAGTTAGCACCGGTTCTTTGTGTTTCCACTGACCAAACTGGTTCCAAACTGGTGCTTAGCTGGCCCCAACTCTTACTGCGGCCAGAGGAAAGAACTGGTTTGACATGATGACATCGGCGACTGGGGGCGGGGCTACGTAACAACTATTAGCCGGTAAACAGGTAAAGAGCGTCAGTTTTTAAGCAACACTGGAGTTGCTTGTGCGACAAAAGAAACTAAATGGATCTCAAGTCAAAGCAGCAGTAGTCAGTGGAGGAAACAAACTTGCAGTGTGGTCCTCCACCGAAGTGGAAAATAAACTTTAGGGGGCTTTAAGGACCAAACTGGTGTTCCAATACATAAAGTGAGAGATGGAGGGTCTGAGCGCAGTAGTGAGCAAATTATTAACAAGCTTAAAAAGTGTTATTGTGGTTTTGTGGCGGTTGGATTTGGCGCTAAATCTACTGGGTAATGGAGATGTACGCATACGCGTGGAGCGAAGTGATGACGTAGCTTTCTGGCCAGCACCAGTGTGTGGAAAAACAAACGGTTCTTTTTCGATTCGCACTTGGAACCAGCCACGAACCGCCTCTAGAACCAGCATGGAACCAGCCCTGGTTGGAAAAGGGGTATTAGAGGCCACTCGGAGGTACTCAGGCCAGCAGCATGTGAGGAAAGAAAGACGAGTGGTTTATTTCAATTAAGACCCGCCCCAAAAGTCTGCATCCACCACACAGGTATAGAGGAAGGGGCGTGGCTTGTGTCTGGTGCCGGCATCTAGCGCAACTAGCTGGCTGAGCAAGAAGTAAGAAACGACTCTGGTCTCCCTGACGGGGTAAAAGGAACAGAGAGGGAGAGAGACAAAAAAGAAAGGCGCTGGAGGAGGACGCGGCAAAATGCAGATAGGTTACACATTTATTTATTCAGCCCCCCCCATGCCATTAAAATAGAGATGCCAGTCAGTTATAAAATCAAAAACAAAACACGCACACACACAATACAAATATTATTGTAAGGTAAAATACATGTTCTTAAGTGTAATAATATATTTGTACCAACATTTTAAACAGAGACCCCTTTGACTATGTAAAGCTCTAACTTAGACACTTATTATTGTGTAAAATCTTTATCATCTTAGTAGTTTTGGATTAACAGCAGTAAAGTTGGTGTATATTGTAACCTCAGAAGTTACAGTAGGTCTAATAGTTGGCCTTTTATTTGGAATTTGCTATAAGTGTGTGTGCGCACATACACAAATGCGTTTTGCTTGTGCCCATGCATTTGGGTGCGGGTTGAACATGTATGTGTGGGAACATCTATGCTTGGCAAGCCCAGAGTGGCTGAAAAAATCTCCCAGTCCGGCCCTGCCACAGCATCAAACAGGAAGGTTACAGGAGCAGGGATGCTTCCTTTATGGGCCAAAAGGTCTATCTGCATTATTTTTTACAGCAGAATCTTAAAGAGATGTAGAAAAGAGATAAACAAAGAGAAAATAATATTTATTACAGCATAAAAAACTTTTGTCAACATTTGTCAGTGAATGATTGCAATAAAAATATAAATTTACGGATAAAAGCATTGTGAAATTTTTTTGTAAAAATATGCACTGACTGAAAAATGTAAAACCAGCGAAAGCTTTATGAATATGTTAAGAAAAACCCTTTTACCTTTCTTCACAAGTTACTACTTATGTCGGCTTATTTACTTTGCTTAGTGTGTAAATAGATGCACATATAAGAGTTGTTCCTGTTCACAAAAATTATTTTACTATTTTATGAAAATAAAGACAAATATTTTGTGGACCAGATTGTTATGGCAACAGATCCAATATCTGTGTCATTCCTTAGACAGTGGAAGTAAAGGACGAGTGCAAACCGTAAACTTAACAAAAATTCTTTATATGTAAAAAATGCAAATACGAAGATGAAGATAAATCAGTTTCACAATCTCCTTTTCCTTTTTCCCCCAATAAATACACAGTTTACACATTCAAAAACTGTATTGCGCCGTGTCTGGGTAATCCGACCTGTCTAAGTTCTCTCCTAATAGTTTTTCTAATGCAATATATGGAAGCATTTCAAAATAAAAATAAATTTCACAAAAAAAATGCCCTGAGCAAATATCAGTCTTCTTAACTAAATATAATAAAATAAAATAAAAACCATCATACAAATAACTTAAATATATCCTATTTATGGCTCTAACATTCGGGCCCCTAATTGTATAGGCAAGATGCATAACAATTACACTTCAAAAAGAGCCATACAGTTATTAACCTAACAAAATATCAATCAAGGTTGGCCTTTGAGTCACCTAGCAATCTTTTCTTGACTCATTCTGCTTCCTGTAACAAACAGAATTTACTTATTGGTCTATCTTACCAACTAGACTTGGTTTGAAGAACCAAGAAGGTCTTTTGGATTCTTCCAGTCCACCAAGCATTTCTTGGGGCTGAACTGTCAACAATGAGTACCAGATCTCCAGTGACAAAATTTCTCCTTTGAGTCCACCATCTCTGCCGCTCTTGTAGCAATGGAAGATATTCCTTTATCCATCTCGACCAAAACAAGTCGGCCATGTATTTTGTCTGCCTCCATCTTTGACTTGAGTATATATCATCACTGTCAAATAAGCCTGGAGGAAGGATTGGCTGTTTCTTTAACAACAGAAGATGATTTGGGGTCAAAACCTCCAGGTCATTTGGATCATCTGATGCAGCAGTTAAAGGACGATCATTTATGATTGCTTCTACTTCACATAATAGTGTCATGTCGGTTTTTAAATTTCTGACCCACATAAACAGAGACTCTCAGAAGAACGGTAAAACAATGGTTTATTTGAGGGAGGTGAAGGGAGAAGGGGAGTCCGGCGGTGATCCTGCAGCGGCAGTGAACGGCAGTGAGTGACAGCAATGAGTGGCGGAAATACACGGGAAAACCAGGAACACTTCGACGAGGGAGACCAGGAACCTCTGAGAGCGAGGACAGGCAAGGTGAGTAAAACTGATGATGGTCGAGTAATGAACAAGGAACGATCTTACTTGTTTGGTGGATCTTTCGTGTCGCCAGGGGGAATGTCCGGGTTGAGTTTTCCACTGATGGAGAGATGTGGTCCGGGGGGTTTGACCAGCTGGTGAAGTACGCTGGGGCAGGCAGATCGAGCA
>JAVLVB010000646.1:14713-87072 GCA_032876305.1 Orestias chungarensis
TAGAATAAAGTTTTGACTTGAAAACTGTTTGATTTCAGTTTGTAATAACCTGCTAATGCTTATAATTTCACAAATGACAATTTTTTTGTTCTTTATAAAAATGAAAAGGTTGAAAACTCTGCTGTGCATAATAATTTGGAACATGCATTTTAGTGCATTTTGAGTGTTTTATTTTTTTTTAAATATACTGTTATCATTGACAGTTTGTTCAAAAACCTTTTAATTGTACTCTAATAGTTGATGACTGGAAAATTACAATGACTGCAATATATATAGTTAATTTTGGAAATTCTGAGAAAATACTATTTGCATAATAATTTGGAACACAGTGTAGTCTCTAAAAGCTCAGATCATAATATTAGGGCACACTATACACCAACGTGACGCCCAATGAGAAGGTTTGATCAGAGATCCATCTCAGCCTAGCATCGCTTTATCAGCTGTCACGTCAGCATGTTAAATAGTGATCAGCCGTGTTTGTGGTTGAATGGTTTAAATTTCACAGATTCTAATCACAACACAGCCTCAGCTAACGAACCCGCTAAACACACACAGACTACCTGACAATGATGTAAAAATGTCCAACAGACTTTGGGGGCGTAACATGAGCGGGGGTTTGTCCGGGATACCTCTTAAATGGGCGTAACACCATTGTTAAGAGACCTGAACTTCCACATACTAACTTCACTTACAACTGAGTAAATAAGCTGTAAATATAAATTGTAATCACCCTAAAATAATATTTAAAATGTATTTGCATAAAGTGTGCCGTAAAAAGTTGGTCAAAGATAAAAGAAGTCCCTGACTTTTATTTATTGTAACTTATACATTAACAACTTATGAATCATTTGAGTAAAGCAAGCCTCAGGTTTGAAATAAATTAAACTAACCATGAACCATGAACAAAAATGGTTGTTATTAGAGAAATTGGCCCCTAAAACCATAAATATTTTAATTCAATAGCAGGTGAAAGACAGGAGCTGATAAAGCCAGAAGGGTGTTAAAAAACTGGACATTTGAAGTAGTTACACTGATTAAAGAAAACGTTAAGAATTTCCTGTCATTAAGCTACATGCAGTTTGACTTCAACCTCTAAAGGAAGATGCAAAGGCAGAGTAAACATTGCAAACAAAAGAAAAAAATATCTACTTTCCTACTCTTAACAGCAAAGGGAGAACACCAGGTTGAGATAGTCAGCAAACCCCAAACCTGTTGCTAATAAGAGTGTGAAATATTTAGAATCTTAACAAACTGTCGCATAAACCTGTGTCAACACATTTAGCTTGATGTGTGTACAACTGGAGGCCTTCCTTATTCTGTCTGGACTAAATGTAACAGAAGTAACACAGGCAGTCAGATATTTGTATTTTTAATGGGCTTTGCCGTGTTTCCTTCCAGCAATCTCATTTATCATGCTGGGTTTGTTGCGGTAAGGATTACGGCTGAGCACATGCCACGTGGGAAGAGAAACAGTTGTCTACGTTTGGTTACAAGGCTTTTTTGACTGCGTGCTTGGATTAGGAGCCACAAAACATTGCCAGCATGCTCCATTGATTACATAGCAGCGCACAACAGCTGGGCTGTTACACACCTTAAAAATCACTGAAAACCAGAGGTTTTAAACATTTAACCTTTAGATTACCTGGTTCTAGATCAGACCGTGTCATCTGTGAATGTATATAACCATACAGGTTTCAGGATGCAGGTAGCTCATTTTTATTTTACAAACATGGCTTACCTGCTGATAGTAGATGTAAGCCAGGACCCCAGCCAAGATCTCCAACAGGAAGATGCACAGAAGGAGCACAAAGTACTGAGGACACAGAAAGAACAGAGAAGGAACACAGTTATTAGACAGTAAAGAGATGAAGAGACAACTTACTCACAAATGACATGTGACAGCTTAGTGGCTGTGTCTAATCCTACTTCCCTTAATGTATCTCAAATAGTTTTCTATTCCAAAACCGTTTTACCGTTCTTGCTTAAGCTTCAGCACTGCTAGAAAATTGTTAACACAGCGGTAACAAAAACGCTGGCAGCATTTTTCTTGTCAAGTTAAGAATGCTATTAGATATTGGCTACACAGGATGTTTTACAGACCTGATAGATGATAGCCTCACTACAAATTTTGCCAAAGACACTAAAGGTTTCCAAATCTACATGTATACTCTTATCAGATATATTGAACAAGCATTTATTTTCAGACTCCAAAACACAGGATGGGATTACAGATTTAAAATCTTAGGTCATCTGCTGTGCCATTTATTTTTTATTAGCAGTTATTTTGGCGCTGTACAATGGGAATGTTGTTAGCATGTTGCTCGGCGGCAAGAACGTGCTGGAATAAAACACAAACCTGGGTTTTGTTTTTTATTAACTTTGTATGTATCCACGTGCACGCAAATGTTAACCAGGAGGAGGTTTTCTGCTTCAGCATTGCAAATATAAAGCTTTACTGAACTGGTTTAACTGCTCTTAAAAAGGGTTAGAGAGTGTTAACTTGTAGAAGCAGCGCAAGTAGCATGCGGTATCCTTCGCCTATTACCATCTGTCTGCCTCATAAGGAAAGTACATCTCTAAAATGCGGTTTGACAGCTAACGATGGTCGCTAAGGATGTTTTCGCTATGTTGAGTTTAAAACTTATAGCAGCTATTTGTTTTGATCGGATGTGTAAAAGCTTTAACGAAATGGAGTCAATAACCTTATACTGTAAACCACCGTTTAAAATCAAAAGCCTAGTAGGCTGTTTGTACCGAAGTAGTTTGAAGGGTTAAATTCTTAAGAGTTCGACCGAAAAATATTCAAACTGTTTAACCTAAGCTACTTTAACTCTGCCCAGACACAAGCTTACAACTTTTGTCATTTTATGGCTGCTGCCAAGTTAGTGGTGGGCAAAACAGCTGCTCGATTCTTTCTGTAGAGTTATGAATAAGGCAGGAACAAGGCTCATTTCTCCAGGATACGGACACTGGACAACAGTGGACTATATCTTCCATCAGTAAAGGGAATCTATGAACAGAATGTCACATATGTGCGTAGTAAATGTCCTCCCCTACATTTTAAACTGAAAGTGTGTTAATGCAGGCAAATCAGGTCATAGTTGATGGGCATACCCTTTTAAAAAGGTAAAAAAAACAAAAAGCAACATTAGTTCAGGTAACTACAACAAGTTTTCATGAAGACCATCTCTGAGATGGCTTATAGTAACAGAAGAACACACTGTGCCAATCATGTCAACTTATAACAGACAACTGACACTATAGTTTATACAGATTCAACACAAATTGACAACAGAGAGGTTGCCTGGTCTAATGAGTCTTGGTTTCTTTAACTTTTTGATACTGTAATGTCAACATCGTCCAAAGTCTAGGATGAGTTTCTGAACCCTTGTTGAGTCTGTAATAACAGAGATTTTAACAAATCTTTAGAGCTGATGTTCATTAAGCAAATAAAAATTGAGTGGATTCAACTTGGTAAAGTTGTTTTAAAAGAAAACTGTAGGATGGGATGTTATTGAAGGTTTTTTTTTTTTTTTTTTTTGGTAAACCTGGATATTGGTTACAGGCCCACAACTGTTGGAGAACAAAAACAACAAATAATATACAATGACTTCCTTGATGCATGCATTGAACACAAGAGAAGATAGCTGTAGACTCAAGAGTATATAAACCTCCAAAAATCACCTGCCAGAGGCAAGCTTTAAGGAACATTTTTCAATAAAACGTATCACTTTACAAGTAAGGATGCATGCAATAGTAGAATTAAAACAAAGTAATCCATAAGTAAAAAAATTGTCCTGCAGAAATAAAACTATGTTTATTTCCATTTTGGTGCCTTTCGTGTATTTATTTCTGTGCATACCTGAGACGCAATGGTATTTTATTTGGGAGTATTACAATAGTGCTGCAGTCCAAGATTTTGAGGGTGATAAACTTGAGCAGAGATGGAAGGTTAGCTTGTCCTTTTAGGACGTCAAGGAGAGGAAAATGTGAAATACATATCAACAAGTATATATAATTAGCCATAACAGCAATATTAATCCGTTTCAATAAAGGCCCCACATTTTCATATTTGTGAATCACTACTAGGTCTCATTAAAGTCGTTAAAACCTCAAGATGTTATGTCAAAATATGTGTAAAAAGGACATACATGAGAGAAAGTACAGAAATTGAAACGGTAAATAGAAAAAAAATCATCTTCCTAATTATCTACCTAACATATTAATCCATATTAAATTGCCGAGACTAAATAAAAATAAACATCCAACACAAAATAAAGCCTCTATTAATCCAAATTAATACAGAAAATCAATTCCTTTGTTTTAAACAATTCAAACGTTCAGCAGTTTGCCTCAAAGTAAGCGCTTCACAGCGAATGGATCACATCTCTGCTTATTAAAGACAGGTTTTGTTATTTCGACTTCATCTTCAACATCAAATTTCCAAACTATGAATGAAGGAGTGAGAGGAGGATTCTGTCCTTTCTTGCCAGAATTAAAAAAGCCGATCGTCCCTCTTCAGAATAAGAGACAAGAAGAGATAGTGTCTGCCTGAATGTTCTTGGCCTGAATTTCTCTTTGTCTGCCTAGATCACCAAGAGAAATTCAGTCTCGTGAGGTGGACTTAGTCTTGGACGGCTTCACCAGATTAAATCTTTGAATAGCCTTTTATCCTGAATGCTGAGGAAGTGAAACACTGGTGCTGTGATTAGAAGTCCACTGTCATATAAACATTCAATGCAATAAAAACTAAATAAATAGCTGGAACAACTGATAGGTACGTAACCAGAAAAACTACCCCCTTAAGAAAGCATGTGAGCCAATGTGACGTTACTTTAACATTCTACAAAGCTCCAGTTATATAGAGTACAAGCCATATAATGTGTGACTGACATTTTACTTTCCCATAAAAGGTCATTTTCTGTTTAGTCTTGTTTTATTAATACGATTTTTCTATAGATTGGAGAAAATACCTCATAGACTTTGAATAGAAGGCATTTTTATTACTGTATTTGAAGCTTAGCTACACTACACAGTAAGATAAAGTCTGAAGATAACGCATTTTCTCAAAATACTCTACTCTCGTCTTCCACAGCCAGCAGTGTATGAGCAGGGTGTGAGATGGAAAGCGTTGTCGCCTGTAGAGGCTGAATGAGTGCAGAGACTTAAAAAGGTCTCTTTATGATTTCAGGCTCATTCGTTCTCACAGACTGTCACTTTACATCTGAGCCACCATTCTTCTCAGGGCATAGAGTAACCATGGCAAAAATCCTCTCTGAAGCTCTTCTCCCCATAGCGCGGTATCATGTAAGGGCTGCATGGCTGAACGAAACATTTTTGAAGACATGTATCGTACTGTGTCAAAGATCAATTAGATTAATCCGGTTGACTCGATAGAACCACTTGATTTGCTTTAGATGCTGTAGTTCTCCTGGTTGTGCACACCTCTTTCTACCACACGTTTTCCTTCGACTCAATTTCCCATTAATATTTTTGGATATAGCACTCTGTAAACAGCGACCTATTATAATTACAATTTATCTACAAGTCTTTGTATCTTTCTCTCAATTGCACAAGGCATAAACGGCTGCCTGGTAACATCACCATTATCTCCTGGTTATGTATGCCATAACATGGCCTTAAAACAGCCATTTATCATTAAAATCATATCAAACTAAATTATATTCCAATTCAGTAAGCTAAAAATAAAATAATCCCAACTTGCATGCAACGTTTATAAATCTCTATGTTTCTCTAGAAGTCCCTACATTACATAGATATAAAGCGCAGTAGAACTGAAATCAGGTTGCGAGATACAAATTAGATATTTAAATTGTACAAATATGATTTAATGTGGTTTAGTTTAATCTAAAAGATAGAAAAAAAAAAGTCAAAAAACGAAAACTATTCATGTACGATAATCACAGAAAATCCCTTGGTAGATAAAAACAGTTGTGGTTTTATGAAACTTAAAATGTATAAATTGAACATTTTGTATGAAAAACCCCTAAGGACCTGAAATTGCTAATGCTTTTGAGATGTACAGAGAAAACTTTATCACCTAAAATAGCCTATTTTTTGACAAGGACTTAAAAAAGCCACACAGAGCGCACAAACAAACAAAACATCATTATGAACTCCATCTTTGGCCATCTCCACCATGACAACTTCATTACTTCTCTGTGATTCATGACTTTCATCTCCAGTCTTCACTGTGCATCAAGAAGCAGAGGTATAACCAGAAAGTGTATATAGATTTCAAACAAAGGCACCTTTAGCTCACGATATCTACTATTCCATTAACATGTTTTTGGATCTAGCCTATTTAAACTCATGCATTTGTTTTAATATCCTTCTCAATATTAATCTATGCCACCACAAATTTTCGTCTAGCGCTTAAACGTTTAAAAAAAAGTGTTCAAAGACCCTGACTGAGTCAATAAAAGCTTTCATTTGTGGTTCATGACCAGCAAACATATTGGTCTCGAAAGTCTCTTCTGGTTTCTGAACTGCAGCTCTGGTTGAAATGAAGTCCAAAGCAGCAATCTCTTTAACCTTCGCTTCTGTTTGGAGCCCTGTCAGCCTGCTGCTAAAGATAAAAAAATTAAATAAAAACATTTCATGAAAAGCAAAAGGAGACAAAAAAATACATTAAAATAACAATGGCAACAAACAAAGAAAAGACAAGGATGCTGTAAAGATAAACTCAATCATTTCCCAGCTTGGGTACAGAACCTAACCTAACCTGCAGAACATCGTTACACGTTTGGACTGTTATTGTTGTTACATGTTGTTCCAAATTATTGCAAGTATATTATATATTGTTGATTTTTTCCCAAGGATGAAAAAGCGAAAAAGCATTTATTTATTTTTTTACATAGCATTTTTTTATAAAACCGAAAAATAAAGAACAGTATGGAGTAAGATCGCCGTCAAAAAGGTGTATGCAAAACTCTAGTATTCGTATTTTTGTATTTACGTCAATATAGTTCTCTGTGGACACAAAATCAACTTTACTAGTACCCAAGAAGTTGAATTTGTGTCCACAGAGAAAGGAAGAGTTTGTAGTCGTAAACTGTATAGTTGTATTCATAAGACTTTGCACTCAAAGCTTTTAGATTTGTACTCTCAGACTCAAATATTTCAGCCGAATTTTGGGTACAAGAACTTTATTGACATATAATTACAAATGTTAGAGTTGTGCATGCACCTTTTTTTGACAGAGATCATTATCCATAGAACAGGAGCGTCAGGAAATGGTGTCATTCCGTGTTTTGCTGCGATTGCTGTTCTCCTTTTGTACAGGAATCCACCAGAGGGCGCCCAGGAGAGCTGCTGCTACGGTTCGCCTTTGCTCTACCTTGTCCATGTCTACCTCTACAGGGACAATCTGACCACTTCTCTCCCTGCTACTTTCTTCCTTTGTCCAATCTACTTTAGTTGCTGTGATTTCAACATTGTAAACCTTTTGTTTTCACTTCGTGTTCTTCTCTCCGTAGTAGCTACATCTGAACTTGCATTCTGATAGCTGAGACATGTGCTTAAAGGAGAACATCGGCTGAGATGCTGCCAGAAACGTTCTACAACTGCTGCTATAAACTCCCCTTTTTCCAGTTTCCTGTGTATCCTGGAAACCTTTTTTTATGTGTTTTGTTGTGATGTATTTATGATTTCAATGGATTTTCTTGCAAAGTGTCACCCTCGCCACCATAACTTCCTAGATCCTCACAACAATGATCTTCAGATCATTGTTCTTTTGATCCGAGTCATAATACTGTTTCATTAACATCCATCACATCCTCCCTAAAAGTCATTCACCTTAATCAAAGGCACCAGCAGCTGGTCTATTCAGAGCTAAAAGCAGGAAAATACTGCAGTAAAGATCCTGTGACCTTCATGTTACACGGCATGGGTGTCAATCAGTGTGTGTGTGTGTACTGTCAGAGGGACAACCCCCCCCACACACACAAAAACAATTATCTTTCCACTTTGTCCTTATGGTCCACCTCTATTAACAAACCAGATATCATCTCTCCTTGCTGACAAACGCCTTCTTTCACGTTGATTCATTGCTGTAATCTCAATTCTTTGGTACACATCAACCGTTTAAAATCAACAAAAAAGAAGACGAAAAGGTCACATGAATAAAGAGCTGAGTAATATGAATTCCTTTTTCATTTTACTATATATAGACATAAAGTAAATCAGAAAAACTACTAAGCTACCATTAAACCTAATTTAATAGACAGAAAGAAAAAATGACTTCTAAGAACCAATTTTACTCTTTGCGACAGATTTTTACAAACAATTAAAAGAATAAAAGAAACAAAAACAAACAAAAAACACTATCCCTAGTGTGGTATAGTGGGACACTCTGGAAGGCTCAGACTCCAAAATTGAACTAAAAGGACTGCTTTCTTGGTCCGAGGCAGGCTTTCGCTCTCTTTTATCATTACCTGAATGTGAGAGTATAGAGTCTGTTTATAGGGAGAGAGAGTTTGTGTACCGCGTCCATTCTTGTGTGTGTTTACATTGGGCGTGTGGATGTCAGTGTCTGTATATGAAGTGGCTGTGGGGCCGTTTGATTTTAAATGCGTCTGGCTGCAACCTCTCAGGCACTCAAACAGTTCGCATTTATTATGATCGGCTTCCCATTGTAGTTAAGCTAGTTTTCAGCATTATTTTGCTTATTTTGTATAAGCTGTTGATGTTTTACCATGTAAAGCACTTAAGTCAACTGTAGTCGTTTTCAGATTTGCAAATTAATAAAAATTTTACTTGGTTTATTTAGAAATAGAAACCACAATGGACTTAATCACTTACCAACTACAATATTAATTCACCAAAAGTTGTTTTTTCTTTTAACCAAGCCTTCCTGTAGTCAGCGAGTATATTAATAGCAGAGGTGACGGCGCACTGCATGTGTGAAAGCAGTCGCTGTACTTAAATGTCTAATTGGTAATTTAAAAAAAGGATCACAAAATGATTTTACGCCAACACTTAAACTGAACGCCGCATCTTTCACAATGGATCAGTCACATATTCTGTTGTAGTAGCCAAAAACAGATGGAAACATACTTAAAACAAAAAACATGTTACTGTATTTTAAGAAAGAAAAAAAAAGAAATTCCACTTTTGGTTGATTTTGGCAGTTTTGCCTGAAGGAAGACTTCATTTCCCATGAGGACTAGTGCATAACGCGTAAAATCCTGATCTACTGCTGGCCTGCAGTTGGATTGAAGTATATTTCTCTTTTCAGTGGCTGTGTGAAGGATGAATATAGATGAGGTGAAGAATCCAATTGTGGTGAAACAAAGTCATATGATGATGTTGAAGATAAGAAAGAGAGGAAGTGACGAATGCCGTATAGCAGTCAGCACATTTGTAGTTGGTTTGTGTGGCAGGATTCCTGCCACCCTCCTCAAAGTTTTTTAGTGCCGCTGAAAGCGTCACAGACCTCCTCTGACCATGACATATTCAACGAGCGGTCAGTCACAAAAGTTCTGAAAATATTTTATGAAGGTTTAAAAGTTACTTAGTGTTGCTATAAATAACGTCTTGCACCTCACAGATAAATAAAAAAGGGAAAACTTGGAAAATGCTTCTCACAGTATTAAGTCACAACAAATTTGTTGTTAGATTGATAAGATAAAGATTTTGTCACCAGCTGATTTCTTGATGCAACTGTATTCACAAGAATGTCAACAGATCGCACAAATAGAAGAGAAATCCTATTAAATAAATAGAATGCGCAGCGACATCTGATGAGCATTTAATGTAGAAGGTGCCAGTCTATTAAGGGGCAATACACAAAGGCCAAACAACCATTAAAACACCCCCATCATGCTTGGAGAGACCAAAAAAAAAAAAAAGCATAGATCCCCCCTGGGTCTTGTTTTGGGAGGGTTTCTTGTTTTTCTACAGGACGACTCTGCTTTCTGTGTTCCAACCACAAACTTTTTGGTTTAGTCTGAAGAGAAAGATACTAGTCTGGATCTCACAACATGCAGATAATGAAAAAGAAACACCCTGAGATAAATGCTTGTTCATTTACTTTTGACATTAGAGCAAAAAATAAAGAAAAGAATCCCTGCGCCTTAAGGAATAACCCACCCCAACTTTCACGGTTTTGCTTAGTAGCATGAAATTTTGTCTTTTTTTTTGTGTGTTGATGCTGAACACTAGAAGAAACTTCTACTTCACAGCTTCTGATATTTTCAAAGCAATAACGGTGAATGCTGCTCCTACCGTCTTTCCACCTAGGTGTGATCCCTTACCACTCGCAGCAGCTTCCTCTGCTCCTTGAAAGTCGCACAGCAGCCCAGCACACCCGTTACCATGACAATGGCTCCAGCCAGGACCAGTATGTAGGTGGAGACAGCATAGGTTTTGGAGGGGAGCAGGCTTATGTAGTCGCTCTTCTCCACCAAGGTCCAAACACCCACCGCCATCACAGCTCCTCCTGCAAGCTACCAGGAATAAAAATGGCACAAGATCAGGTTCTGGTTTCTGCCAGTGGATGGGCGGTGAAAGCAAACACAAATCGAGCTTCGGACTACAAAAAAGTGAAAAGTGCAACAAATGAGGGGAAACCCAAGACAAAGTTGACTTAAATTTCTATAGGGACTACATAAGCATCTGAAGGAAAGCCCAGGGCGCAACACAGGATTTATTCATCTAAACTATGGATCCAAACTACAATTTTTGTATTTTCTGCTGAAACAAGAGAACGTAATAGAAAATGATGCACATGTGCTCCTTCTGTTGAGGTTTCATTGACAGAAAGTGCAAAGTAAAAATATTATTACAAGCAACCACAGTAATCTCAAAACTATCCTTAGTAGTTAGTAAGGAAATGCATCGACTTCAAAAGCATTAAATAAACTTTTTTATAAACCTTTTGTTTGACAAAATAATTGACAGGATGAACAAGAGCTTCCTGCAAAGCAATCGTCCCATTAATACAACTCTAGACTTTTGGCAAGACGATGAGTAAGATGGTAAAAACAAAATATCTATTTAAGGTAATCAGACACAAAACTCTGCTTATATTGTGAAAAATCCTACTTTTTTGTTGCGCCAAATATTTAGCGGGCAGAAACCCAGGCACGGTTGCTGCATCAAACCTTATGTATAATTATATGTCTTACTTCTGAACCAAAATGTTTTCGTTATGAATGTACGACAAGCATGCAATAAAGAAATACATTTAAAAAAAATTTTAAAATCCACAAAATCAAATTAACAAAAAAACAGCTATTTGTGTTGTTTACAGCAATGCCTCATATAAGCATGCATGTAATGACATTACAGACACCTCCAGCAGAGCAAAGAGGTGGTAGGAGGAATCAGTCTGATGCTGGAGCCGCATTGTTAAAGAGTTTATATGTGAAAATGAGAATTAATTCTAATCTCTTATTTGAATTTGAAAGGAAAAAAATTGAAGATATAGATTTCTGTTTTAATTTTAAACAGAGTTCTTGTTGGGAGCGTGATTTCATCAGATAAAGGCTTTTAACAGCAATTTGTGGGCATGCTGCTAATAAAGAGAAATTGCTGCATTACAACCTTGGAAATGTGGTGATTAACGGTATTGCCAGGGTCAAGTTACCATGATCCATATTTTAAAAAAAATCTTTAAAAAAAAAAAATCATATTTTGTAAGCATTTTGTATTTAAGGCAGACGATCCTGAATGATTTTACTTATTACTCATATGTAATGGGGAAATCCTTTGTATTTATCTTAAGGTGTTCTCTCCTACATGTTGTTTTACCTCAATTATTTAAACCAATCATCAGGTTCTAAGTTAATACAGAGACACAATTATTTGAAACTTTGACGACACCCAGTGGCCTTGAGTAGAACTGAAAATCTCAATTCATAAAAATATGCTAGACACTAACAGGTTCCCAAAATGAGTAAAATCCTTTACACTTAATAACTATTTGCAGAAAATGTATATTTTATGTAAAAAAAATAAAGAAAAAAGAGAGGGGCTGTTACAGCCACATTGGTCCAATTTTTTTAAGTATATAATTCAATTGTTCGTCGTGCATTAAAAAGGGTTTTTCTATTTAAAATTTACCAAATGTCTAAAATAAAAAAATAGGTTAATATTAATAAAAATTAAGAACATTATTATTAATAATATTATATAATACTATTTTATTATATAACAATAATAACAATTACAACAAACCTAACCAGAAGATACCATTTTCATTGATTAAAAGACTATACAAATAGAACAAATGCAGACATTTGATTCTGTGCTGAATTTACTTATTTTGCAGAATTAAAAAAATCTAAAGATAACTTCACTAAATTTTATGGTTACATGTTGCAGGAAAACAAATGAAGACATTTGAGTGTTGAGTTTCCCCTTAGTCCAAATGTCTGCCAATCAAACTGCATTTGTAATTTACAGCATTACTTCAAATAGAGAAAGTAATTGATTATCACGTGTGAACAAAGCTGATACAGGAGTCACATTATTACGCCGACTGCATTTCTCTCTATATTTAAACCACATTGTGGAACTTATAAATTCTCTCATATAAGCAAAAGTTTTAAGAAAGAAAATCTGCTTGTTGAGATACGGTTTCGTGCAATTTTAAATCAATCTGGGCAGACTAAACAAAAAAATGCAAGAGAAAAACGGTTAAATGTCTAAACTTGGAGCAGTAAGATTTAAACATATCTCGATTTCTAAACAGAGATTACATCAACATTCTCCTTCATTTATCTGCAGTTAATTTATTTAAGTCTATTCTTACCAGCAGCACATTTTTGGCAAAACATTTTTACCGTCCCAGCTCAGCGTATCCAAATGTAAACTTACCCAAAAGAGAAAGTTGAACGTAAACAGGACATATTTCAGGCAGACTGTTCCGCACGTTTCTTTTTTCTCCTCATAAGCTCCCATCCTGGAAAGAAACGGTAAATCTTCAACAATAAGCAACATAAACCTGGGATGGTGGATTTCAGTGGAAGTAAGCTGTGATATGTGTTAATATAAAATAAAAACAACTGCTTTAAATTGATAAGGGCTATGGACGTGTGTAGATCAGCCACTTTGGAGAAAAAAAGAGGCTGGAGGAAGATAAGTCAAGAAATCTTCATTGCAAAGGAACATTTCTAAATAGATGAGTTTAGAGCAGGTCATTCTCCAAAATAATAATAAAATGATAATAGCTTCATTGCCGTCTTTATTACATGTTTTACCAGAGGATGTTCTTTACCACCTCCAACACACACAAAGAAGATAAAGCATCCTCGGGATCAACAGGATTTTTAGGAAACATGGAGAGCCCTGAACAACAAACAAACAAACAAATCACAAGAAATACTATTTGTATGCATTAGCATTATGTTTGATCATTAATAACATTTACCAATTTGCAAATATTTATACCGTCAATTTAATGAGATTTTAATTTTATTTTTTAACCTTTTTTTTCTGTGAGAATGTAATTCTTCTCAATACCTGATCGAACTATACTGGCACAACTCACCAGCCTGCAACTTTCACAACAAACCAAAAGCCTCTTTTAACTAACTTTAAATGTCTGACTTGCAGTGCAAAACCAAAATGTATCAAATAAATGTTTATAAAAATAATATAAGGTCAAACAAAACAAAATTTAAAAGGATAACTTGTTGTACATAAGTTTTTGTTTTTTAATCAAACATAAATTGGAGTTACACGCACAACAGGTACAAATTACACCTTCCGGAAACGAAACTTCCCAGTTAAATGGTGAACAGCTTTTACCAGAACAGTTGAGACAGGGTTGAATTGCACTGTTGAGAAGTGAGCGCTAGTGTGAAGGCGTGGGCGGAGTGACTTATTACGTCTGAATGCAGAGACGACCGTGACTAAGAGGGGAGTTAAAGGTTGACAACGGACTGGAATTAATGATTAATCACCTGAGAGGTAGGTGGCCAGGAAAAAAGTCTCAATGTTCTTCAGATACAGTTTATCAGCTTTTTTTTCCTCCTCTAGTTTAAATGTTTTCACACATTTTCATGATATGCTTTACTTTCCAAGACAATGTTTTAATACAAACTCCAGAAAATGTCCAGAAAATACTACAAATGAAGTTCTCGATGTTATGGAAATGCTCAAATAATGGTTACTTGAGCTGTTATAGGCCTTTACCACATTAAAGGATTTTTATAATTGACATTTTCCGTTTCTTGAATGAATTAAAGTAGTTATTTGCCCAGCACTAACTTAACTGTCAGATGAATACATTTCAGAGGTTAAATAATAAGATAATGGCGAGTTTTAAAATATAGATGAGTTTAAGAACAAAAACGCATTACAAATATTGTAATAATTAGACAACCGTTTCATCAGGGTCACCCACAACACTAAGGTTTACCTTTCTAACAATGTAAGCAGCTTTAATAGCAACACTGTGCTTCATTCCTTCTTCTTTCAACCCACAGTTTTCTTTAATTGCGACCAAGTCAAGCCCAAACTCGCGTGACGGACGCCTCCTCCTCCTTCTTCTTGGTTTCATTGTCTCATCGTGACTCTCTTCTGTTCTCCCTACCCCCACATTTACGGAGCCGTCTGTTTACATGTGCTGCGGATGCAAGACTGATACAGTGTGGCCGCTCTCCGTCTGTTACAGTCGGCCCTTTTAGTGCTCCTGTTAATTAAATTCAAACAAGAGCCGACTGCCAACGTCGCCTTTCTCTTTCCAGAGCACAACGTGAAAACTGCTGAGTAAAGCTGATCTGTTTGAATTACTGTGGGCTTCAGTCTAAAGTGAACCTGGACACTTTTTATTGTAATAAGATATTTTTTCGTCTTCCAGGCAAGAAATATCTCTGTTAGAGCCACAGTTTGCTGGTTTGAAATGATAGATTTGTAACAGCCCCACAATTTAACCTCTTTTTCTAGGCATCTTAAGTCTTTAAATATAACCCAACATTACTTAATAAGCAGCCATTATATTCTTGCACAGATTAGACAAAGCACATGACAAACCCTTCTGATCCTGGTATTTTGTCTTAACCGTCACTTTGAGAAAATTATTGCCAAACTAATTTGACACTGCCTGTTAAACAGGATTATTTGCTGGTTTTTATCTTCAACTGGTAAATACTTTGATTCCATAGAGATCAACATTTATGTCTTTGATCCATCCAGTCATATTAAAAATGTAAGAAAGACAAAAGTTACCTAAATCCATGATTAAAGACATACCAGCAGTCAAGTTCCCCACTTAGTTTATTTCCAGCCGAGATACTGTCTATACTGTGGATAATGTTAAATCCAAGCCAGCAAATTGTAGATTATAAAACACACAATCACATAAATCAGAATTTTCTGGATTGTTTAGTAGTATTGTTGATTTTGCCACATTTTTTCAAAACTTCCTAATTTTATCAATAGGAGCCACTATCGATAAAGTAAAACCTATGAATTTTGGGATCATGCTCTGATTTACTACACCAGCGTTACCTTTATGGAACACCTTGTTGACTCCAAAGCATGGGGAAAAAAAAAAAATTTGTACAGGCAAAATTAAACTGATGTATACACTAAAAAGTACCATCACGTTTTAGGCATTAAAAGGAAGTGAAAGTTCTAAAAAGTCAGATATATTACTTCAATGAATTGAACTTTATATTTAATATTTAGGAAAATCTTGACATAATGCAGTTTTTTGACACTGGGATATTGAACACTATTTTTGGATGATTGTAATAATCGTCATGACTAGAGCGGCCTGTCTAGTAATGCTGATTTTCCCTGTCCCTCTTGTTGCTGCACACAGCTGGTCAGCTGGCTACAAGAAGGCTCAACAATGTCAGTCACACTTATTAAAACCACCAATGTGACCAAAAACACATCAAGGCTATAATAACACCAACGGTAAAGGTGTGGAAGAAACAATGCAAGTTAGGGACATTTTTGTGTTTAGACCGTAATATTTTGAATCAAAATTAACTAATTACTTTCCAGACTTCTGATTACCTGAATCAACCAAAATTTAAACAATATAAACTTCACAGTAAAAAAAGATTTTGTCCTCTTGTCACAAAGATATTTTAATTAAAAATGGGCATGAAGACATAATGATTTTAAAAAGTACATTTTGGCCATTCTTTTTGGATGGAAAAATAACAAAAGGAGGTAATTTAAAGCAACTATACTATGAAAATATAAAAGACATTTGCAATATGAATTAAGGGGATACCTCTTTTTCTCAATATTTCAGTTTTCACATCTGTATGCGGAACAATCCATATGTTAAAACATGAATTTTCTAAGAGTTGTGATACTTATTCCAAGATTAAAATACAAATGGATGCACTAAAAAACCATAATAACAAGTTAGAAGTTTTATTTGAACTTTTATCCAAACCACTGGATTGGGACAGAGAGTAATGAGCCATTTAAATAAGTCAATATTGCCAATATGTTAACAACAAATTTAGTTTAACGACTTAATGCTAAAAACTGTTTTTCCGAAATGTTAAAGTCAATCAATGCTCCTGTAAGCTAGCAATAAAGCTAACAATAACTGAATAACGTGTAACTTGCTGTGAAAATGATCTCTTTTTATATATATATCTTTGTTTTTAATATATATTTATATATATATATATATATATAAACGTTTGTGATTAACGGCGGAATGTTCCTACTGCTACACCAAGGTCGACACCAGCTCAACGTTAACAAACAAACCCGAAGAAAACGTTGAACACCGACTACTTCCTGGTTCACTCACCTGCTGTTTCTTCTGTCTTCTGCTAATACAAAGAGAATAAATACGTAGTAAATATTAGTAAATGTTGCCTGCTTACATTCCGCGTTTAGCTGGAGAAGGAGCCCCAAGGAGGAGAAAAAAAAAATCAAAGTGCTGAGCTCTGAAAAAAGAGGCTGGAACTGCTCCAGGTGACTCCTCCCTGCGACGAGGCACTGCTTGTTTTTATGACCGGAGGCGATGATTAGACTGCACCCAAAAAGAGGCGTGACCGGAAGTCTCCTGCAAAACGGAAGTGGTTTAAGGAATCTTTACTTTGTTGTTTCAGAATCAGAATCAGAACAGTGCAAAGAATATAGCACAAAAAAAAAAACGTACAAGCATTAATAATAAAAATAATAATTATTATTATTATTTTTATTTTTTTTCTGACTGTCTGACAATGTGTATAATGACAATAAAAGGCATTCTATTCTATATACCATGTACAAACATCTCTTAGAGGATTTGGGTCGTTCTGTCCTAGAAATGTCTTCCAGTGTGGTGAACTTCAGATTGTTTCTGATGGTGTTGTTTAAAGTCTTGCTTTACAAGAAATAGAGTAGAGTGTTTAGACTACAATAAAGAAACCTGGTGCATATTTTAAGATAGGTTGTATGCATTGTGAATGCATATTTTTTTTATAGGGTACATAAACTGGTGTCTCAGCTCTATTCCAGCTTGAAAACTCTGCTATTCCACATCTCCCTTTGGGACGTAGTCCTCTTATTTATATGCAAATCAGTATTTCAGTATTTTTTCCTCTTTAACGTGTTGTGATGGAACACAGATTTAAAGCAACAACCTTTAATTCCTATTAGTAATTGTTTAGTATGCTTGTTGATTAGTGTTAGTCATCTTCAGTCAAAATGATCTTCAAGGCAGGGAGGGAACAAGGGTTTGGTTCTTTTTACATAATATTATACTGAGAGGTTTTGCCTGTGGACAACGTACACATTTAGTATTGATAACATGCAGCTGCTCTGCTTTTTACACTCCGGTGATATTTTTATACTATATACTTAAAATTACTAATATGAAAGACGTCAAATCCTAAATGCCACTAGAGTTTGTGCAGCTAAATATGGATTTAGCCGAGTTTTTTGTTTTGTCTGGTCTGTCTGACACTAAAAAGTACACATCTGACCCCTCTGACTAATCACAAGTCTGGCCAAACATCTGCTGACTTTACAGATGTTTGGTGCATGCACACGCTCTGTTGTTTCTGAATTACTTATGATGCTGTTACAAAAGAACCACATAGACCTCGAGGTTATTTGGATGCTGCATTTTGTGTTGTAGCAATACAGAGTTGCCACTAGATGACAACAGTTGCTTGGAAGCTCGACTCCAGTTTCCTAGCAATCACTGCCGTAATCTAGAAGGGAAAAGTGACTGAATGACCTAGATTTTGACACACCCTTATTTACGTGAACTGTTCACTGCAGAGCAGAGTGTTTGTCACAAAAGAGATGTTGGGTATCTGAGTCAATGGAATGCAGATACATGTAAAGAAGGAATAAATCAATGTTTATGGGATAAGTTGAGTCTGTAAAAGTAATGAAAAGCAAACAGCACCAGAAGGAAATCCAACCAGGCTTGAAACTTCACCACACTTTTCTCCAAATCGTGGTTGAGAACTAAAACAAATTCAACACCTTTAAATCATGAGCGCAAAACAAAGCAACATGGACAAGCTTTTAACATCATCTGCTGTTACACAAGTCTCTTTAACAAACACCGTCCTGAAGCCCATCGCGACACAAATCTCCTGCGTGTTTATTAGAGAGGTTGGAGGATAAAAGCTGCCACAAGGACACAAGCTGTCAGTCTGCGGCTCACTACTGTACGTTGTTCATGGCCTTGGAGAGACACAGAAAACGTCGACAGCTGAAATTAACCCACCTGTACAGGTTTGTTGGTTTTACTTGTTTTGGCAGATGTTTGTTGGTACACAATTAGATGGTATGTTATTATATGTCATGTGTATGCAAGGCATCGAGGAAAGTCTACACTTCTAACATCAGGTAGAACAGTACTAAGACCTACAGGTTGAGAACACTGATTTTTAAACTGATGCTCTATTCAGATAAATAATTAATCTCAGAAGAGGCACATTGTTTTGGATTTTAAGATTTTATGAAAACAGAAGTGTTAGTTAACATTTCAGACTCATTTTTTGTATCTTCTTTGTGATCAAATATCTATCTAAACAATGCAGATGCCACTATTTTGACTGGCTGTGTTTTGGGTGCTGTTTCATGAGCAAGGAACCCACTAATGCCACTAACCTAAAGGCTAAGTGCGCCAGCTTTCAAGAGTAAGCAGCCTTCTCCTTGATGACCGAGTGTTTGGAAGTAGCCCTAATCTTTCTCACACCTGTCATGCTCGTGCTGAGCTATTAATACTGGGATCATTAGAGGATCCACCGGGTGTCAGTGTAACAGATCCTGCTTCATAGTAGCTTCATAATAGGAGGCAGGGAGAAGATCTGCTGTACAAACGATCAAGAAACACTGAAAAATTGAAATATTAGTGGGAAAAATGTGTCTTTAATCTACAAGATGCAATCTATTATTTTTTGGTTCTGAAACAAATAAGAATGTAGTTGTTTTTCCTAAACCCCAGAAATTAAACATTTCTGTAATAACATATTTTTATATTAGATTGATTGATGATTTACAATACTCTTAACTGAAAACTACATAAATATATGTGTTTGTGTTTATTTGTATAGGTTTGTGCACATTTCTGTATCATGCGTCAGACTGTATCTCACCAGTATCAAACTATACCAAAGACACTATCAAAAGCATTCCAAAGCAAAACAAATGTCGCGGCTTAATATACGAATACGCTACTTTAAAGCTTAAATCCCAGTAGATTACTAATCTGTTGTTTTCTTCTACAGGATATTTGCCCTATTTCCATCAGGATACTGATTTCTCTCCAATTCTGATATGCAAGTCTGCAGGTTGCACTGCAGAACTACATCTGCAGGATCTGTTGCAATCAAAAGTAACGTGTTGACATCTCTGAACGCTTGGCAGCTCGACTCAAAACCGAAACTTGCTTTCTTGTTTGAGAATCCTTCCATTTTTCCATAGTCGACATGGAATGAAACACTCATGTTGTATCAAACAGACTCGATTTGCATTTGGGAGGGCAGGACGATCTGTATGCCTCACTGAGGCAGCCAAACTATCAGATCTGCTGCATCCAGTTTGATGTTTCTCTGAAGCGGGATTGAGGGAGAGGTGCAGCCTTGGATCCACAGTGGACCCACGATTCGGCCGGGCCCCCAGCCTACGGGTCGGAGATGCTCCATGCCAGCAACTACTCCCTTGTGTTGTTGATCCAGCTCAGTCTGCTCTTCTTTGACCTGTTTGTCAACTCCTTCAGCGAACTGCTTAGGACTGAACCTGCTGTCCAGTTGGTGCTTTTCATGTGAGTTGATATATTCTCCGGGTTTCAGCAGCGTAGCAGTAACACCCATCATATACGCATGCAACAATACTGATATTTTCTTTTCCACAGCATGCAGGACATTTGCATCCTATTTAACATGATCATCATTTTGTTGATGCTGTTCAACACCTACGTGTTCCAGGTTGGCCTGGTTTCCATCCTGCTGGAGCGATTCAGAGCCCTGATAATGCTCTCAGCTCTCTACCTGACCTTCAGTATAATACTTCATTCATGGCTAATGGTAAATACAAGAACAAACATATGACAAAAAATTAATTCTTAATTTCCTTTTAATTTTAAACTTTTGAAAATAAAAACTCTTCTGAAGGGATCCTGTAAGAAAGAACAAAATGCGTGGAAAGCAAAAACAAGAGAAGAAAATGAAAAATTGTATATGATTGATAAATGTTGCAGATTGGTTTTCTAAACATGTTCCTTGTTTTGGGCAAGTATGGTTTAAGTTGTGTTCTCTTGTTCGTTCTTTTCAGAATCTGCGGTGGCTAAACACAAACAGATTCATTTGGACAGACGGTCTTCAGGTGTTGTTTGTGTTTCAAAGATCTGGTAAGATGCCACTTTCTTTATAATCCTCGGGAAAATCGCTGGACCCACATCAGTTTCATGTCAAATTGAATTTAAAATGTCTTACAAAAATATCTAAACTGCTTTAACTTTTTCAAAAAATAAAAAAAGGAGAAAAATTACAAATTAATGCCTTAAATATATATATATATATATATATATATATAGAACTTATCACCAATTTTGTAAGTTGTTTGTAAGAGTGCAATTGACATGAACTTCTTAACCAATGTCCATAAAAACTCTTACAGCCCAATTGTGTTAAGAAATGCAACCACACAGAAAAAACAAGATTTGGAAAGTATGTTGAAATCCACCAGTATCTTCTTGTTCAATCCCACATAATGGCCTGTTAAACAATGTCTTATCATGAAGAAGACACACAAGAAACGTATAATAAAAGCAAAACCATTGTGTGTACCTTTGCACAACTTACTGATGGCAATGTTTAATTAGAATTTCAACTGAAGGTTCCATGGAGCAGCGTTCCGACCAAAAGCCAGAAGTACAAGAAACTTTAATACAGCAGGTGTCAGTGTTGTAGAAAAATCATTACGCAGTTCGTAGTTTGATAATGAACATTTCAACAATTCTGTGAAATATTGCCAGAATATAGTCTGTACAGATTAAATCCTGTTTGAGTTTTCTGCATATGTGGAGTGTTTCTGACATCTCATGCCAGTTACGCCTTCAGAAATATATTTACATAGAGTTGTGGTATTGTGTTTAGTACCTACTAGACCTGTTACATTTTGATCTCTTTTGATTGTCTCTTTCCAGACATCTGTCTGTTACAATGCTTCAAATTCTCAAATATACATATATATTGCTTTATTCTGGTTTATCATTGTAGACATTGTTTTTGTCCCAAGTTGTAATGTCTGTTACGGTCCAGTCTTACCAATAAAAATTTATTAAACACTAAGTTTTCTTAGTGTTTATTAAGGGAGCCGGTCGTGTCCCATGAAGTTACTCTCCAGTCTGTAATATCACATCCCCATATGGAGGTGATTTCATACCGTTATAAGCTCATAAGTAGATAAACTGATTTCCAGTCTAGTTCATTTGTTTGTTGCCGGTTTATCCTTACTAAGTCCTACCTCTGTTTGTTTTGTCTGTGGGGTGAGAGATATCTACACCACTATGTGCAGTAGGCTCACTTTTAGATCATGCGTATATTTTCTCAGTCTTCTTCTCTGGATTTATAGCAAAGTTTCTAATTCCAATCAAACTTTCCATCAGTGTTTATTTGAGCTTTGATCATTTTTTTATTATTTACTTTATTACTTTGTTTTGTCTTATGTTAAAAACTCCTGACACTCTCTTCTCCCTGTGTAGCTTCTGTTATGTACTACTACTTCTACAAGAGGACCTCAGAGTATCTGGGCGACCCTCGTCTCTACGAGGATTCACCCTGGCTAAGAGAAGTATTTGTCCGGTCCAGACATTGATCTGCAGAGGGCTCCATTAAATGAAAACAGGCAATGCCTCAAGCCACAGCTCCAATGACACTGTAAGGATACGACTCATGAATGATGTTTTAAAAAATTAAGATCTTTATGTTGTCTGTGTGACTTTAATTTACCTGGTTTTCATGGTAAGAAAAATAAATGTTGGTGTCTTTTTATAACTAACTCACAAATAGTAACAAAACACAAACTAAGGCCTGAAATGTATTTATTGACACAAATTCAGAAATGTTCTACTTGACAGCCGAAAGAAATCTCGTAATTCATCTGACATTTTGTCTTTTGTCTCAGAGAATTGTGCCAAATATTATGGTATTTTCAGATCGGTTGAAATTGTAAAATAGTTTTTTTTTTGTAAAAGTTACTGTATGTAATTTGTTATATTTAATACATCTTATATCTGTATGTCATGACACATTACTACTGAAGATCTCAACGTTAAACATTAGCCTTGTAATTTTAGCATTTGGGAATCTTTCATACGTCTACGGAGAGTCACCACAGAATCTTAGATCTTCAGACGTGACGATAGGTTATGTAAAATACGTATTTATTATACAATGTTACTTATTTCATTTTCTGCACTACATTTTTTTCGCAGTCCTTAAATAATATCTCTTTGTTTTATATGAATTTGTCTGTGTTTGCAATTTGTTTGAGACATTTCTCTGTTTTATTTAAAGTAACACAATAAGTTGGAAATGTATGTTTACTGCAGACACGTTGTCTGCTCGGTTAAACTGTTCAAACCTCGGCCTTAGCACCTGTTTTGGAAGTATGATGCCAGTTGACTCATGCGAGTCTGCTCATTCAGCTCGCTTAACTCTGTGAGGAGAGACGACTCCTGGAGGTTGAACTACAAATACAAAAGAAAGAGTTTGTTTGAAACAGGGGTTTCTTGTTAGTCCTACAACACAAAGCAAAATGATTCAACATGAACATCTGAGCATCAAAAACACCTGAGGCGTTCATGAGTGAAAACATGTTGACAGTATCTGATCTGATACAAAAAGATGCTAATCATCACACTTCCATAGGACGGTAACTACAAAACATCTCTAAAATTCACAGAACAGAAGAACAGGTAGGGAGACATGTCGGATTTTTTTTTAATGTAGTTCAGAGTGCTAAAGTGTTTTTAAATATTCAAGTATAAATGTAACGTTTTTTAATTATGTATTTATTACTTTTATACATACAAATAAGACTGTAAGTGTATTCATGCATTAAAATGGCTAATGTTGATCAAGTTAAAAACATTAGTCTTAATGAAAACAAGCTGACTTACTCTAACTGCATTTCTATAAAAGTGATCGGCCTCTTCTCGTCGCCCAGACTGAAAAAACGAAAGTGTAAGATTATTGTAGTTTCAAACAGCGAGGGGCACGATTCAGACTTAACAGATGTGCTAGAGGATATAAAACTAAAAAGACTTCATGCTCATACTGACATTATTTTTATTATAAAAACTGAACTCTTTTAAAGTGTGTTGTTGTTGTTAGTTTCACAACAAACCCCATCCGCTTTAATCGGTTATTTCTGTGGCTTGAAATGCAATTGAGTTCAAAAACCTACTGGTACACCCTGTGCAACAAAAACCTAAGAGGCAGGACTAGAAAAATAGGAGAGAATGTGGATAATCTCTCACCTTAAGGCTGATTAAAGACAGGTAAGCCCACACTTCTGCATTCTCTGAGTTCAAAACAGTCGCCAAAGCCAAAGCTTCCTCAGCTACACACAGATCCTCCAGCTGCACAAACACAAAACCAAAATGTGAAATAGCAAAACAAATCTATCCAGGTCTGTAGGTTAAAAATATTTTTTTTTAGAAATTCTAAATTAGGTGTGTTTCAGTGGATTCTGTAGGGAGAATCGAAAACCATTTCATTTCAAATCTGTTAGATATAACAAAGAGTTATAATGCTGCTATTATCATTAGCATTATTACAGGTGTGGGCATTTACCCTGTAGCAGGCTTTGCCCAGGCCCAACCAGGTCAGGCACGATGGGGACTGTTCACATGCCTGCAGGAAGACTTCCTTAGCTCGCTCAAACTGAAGAACAACAGCATGGAGTTAGTTATAAAGGTAATATTGTTCTCAAAGTGTTAAAACAAACTATTCACAAATGTTTTAGAGTTGTAAGGAGAACTCTTAAGGGATGTGTCAGGTTTATAAACTGTTCTGGAAAAACAACAACACATCTTACCTTTTCCTCCATCAAATAGATGGATCCCAGACGTAGGAGAACGATGTGAGAGTCTGAAGGTGGTTCTGGGAGAATCAGGCTCCACTCATAACTGTCCCGGGCTTCAGTAAATACGCCTTGCAGGTAGTGGCAGTGACCTTTCAAGGCCCAGGCATCTGGGTTCTGATCATACCAGTGACAAATATTTCAGGGTTAGTCGCCTGTACAAATATTGCTTAACACAATGAAGCAAACTTGCGCTGGATCACGGCGTACAATGAACAAAGATGCCATTTGCTGCTCAATAGGAGGACAGAAACTGAGACCGACTGACTTCCCAGTGGGCCATAAAGTCTTTTATAGACTTTTAACCTGTTTAAAACTTAAATCTTTATTTTTTTTTCTATGCGGAAAATAAAACCTTATTAAATCAAAAAACAGAAAAAACTCATAGTATTATAGAATTGGTTTAAAATAAATTATTTTTTTCATTACTTTCAACCATGTCAAATCCCTCTGACTGAAATATTTAAAGAGGACAATTAAGGAGGAACAACACGAACATTTCTGTTACTGCATACAATTACCTGAATATTGTCTGATTTATGTCCACTGTAATACTGACCCCTGATTTTTAAGCATTATACATACCTTAATTCGACTTAATACATTTCCGTAACAAAAACCATTTATGTGGAGTATTAAACTCCACATAAAGAATTAGACTCTTTTTATTGTTTAAAAAGGGCCATCATATTACCCAAATACATCTAGTATGTGATTCACTCAAAAAATGTCGGAGGTTTAAAGATTTTTTATTTATGAGAACAAGAAAACACCAAAAGGAATAAGCACAACCATTAAGGAAAAGACCTTCCGAAGCACCTTTACAAATGCTCTGAAATAATGTACATTTTCCCAAGGCATGAACTTTGATTTACAGAATCAGTGCATGCTAAATTCTTAATTAAGATTACTTCACCTTCACCGGTTTAACCAAATTTTAAAATGCTCTTTAAACCTGAAAAGGTTACAAGGAGCTTCAACATAAAAGGCTGGGGCACTGAAAAATATTTGGAATCACCGAAACGGCCTTTGATTTATTATGATTTCTGTTAAAACTGAAAATATTTAAGAATTCTTTATAATTGATAAGCACAGACGTGCCGAACTACATTTTAATGGAGTCTATTCTTCTAACCAAGGCAATGTGGAAGTACCTGATTTGTGCAACACAGTGCTTCTTTCAGGCTGCCGGCTGCACTGCTGTAGTCACCTTTGAGCAGCTGTAACTGGGCCACGTTAAGAAGGTAGGTGACACTGCAGGCTCCTTCAGAACAGAGCAGCTCTTTGGACAACGCTAATTCTGCCATCTGCGAGCAGAACACAGTGTACTGTTTGAATGTTTACAGCTCAAAGCTGGGTGTTCAAATATATATACATACAAACGGATATACACTACAACAGTTTGTTTAAGTTTTTTTTATCACAGTATTGGACCATCTTTGTGTTTGACCATTCATTGCTAAACCTTGTAGGTTTAAATACCTGTAGGGCATTGTTCTGCAGCAGGAACTCCGCTGTGCGTGTAAAAATGGTGCGGGTGCGTTTAGCTGGAGTCGGCCTCGAGCCGTCACTCTGAGCTGACGCCCCTCTGTGCTCCTCTGTGTCCTGGCGTAACAACTCTGGATCTGTGAGGGATTAAAAACCATCAGCTTACTTCTGTTGCTCAGGTTTTGAGCTAACATCATGTGAAGTTCAGCATCCTACCTTGCTCTGCAGTTGGAGACTGTACAGAAATGTCTCTCTCCTGTCTGTCCAGCTGGACTTTCACTTCTTCAGTGATGTTTTTGTCATCTACATTTACCTTTTGGTCTACCTCATCTTCCCCAAGTAGCCTTTTAGCCTCCAGAAACGCTCTCTCAGACCCAATGGGGTCATTTAGACTTGAATGGAACAAACCTTGATGGTGGATCCCGACAGAAATGTAAAATTCAAATGTTTTTATCACTCCTGCTTTCATTTACACATAAGAGGTTACAGATGGGCTTTAATGTAACGTAAACCATGTTTTTCATAGAGGAACATGATGCCATCTAATATGGACACAAGTGTTAGTAATCCTGGTTCTGGACTGACCCAGCAGCGTCCAGGCCTCCCCGCTGTGCGGCTCTAAGTTGGCGGCTCGCTCCAGGAAGATCTGGGCTTCTTTATAACACTCAAATATCACTGCTACAACTCCACACATCATCAGGCTGAATAAACAAGCAAAGGTAGAAACCAAAATTATTACCTACTACATTGTGGAATTAAAGGTGGACTTGTGATATACACATTGTTAACTAAACAAATCTGACTACACTCACTCACTGGTAAAAGATGTGAACGTTCTTGAGTAGATGCAAATTAGAATGTGACCTTGCTTATATTCATAATTCATATCTGCATCATAAATGTGGCATTCCTTACCTGGGCTGGTGTGCTTGCTGTGTGGACACGGCTTCGTGGTAGCATTCCTTAGCTTTCATGTAGTCCTCCATCAACATGTGAAGGCTTCCCCACTCAAACTTGGGCAAAGGATCATCGGGATACCTCACCACTAACTACAGGTAAAAAACCCCCAAAGAAAACAGTTAGTTTACAAGCCAGACTCATTAGTAACCTGTGTACTGTAGACATAAAAGACAATCGTTTATTCATTATTCTTGCCCTAAATGGTTTAATATCTATAATTTATTTATTTTCCCTGATTTCATACCTCTTGATAGTATTGAGCCGCCTGCTGATAATTCCCAGTAAATTGTGCTTCTTTAGCGAAATGTCTTATCTGATCAGAATCCAATTTTATTTCGTCGGAGCGGTCTTCTGTCTGATCATTGGAAAACATCTGCCCATTAAGGTAAAGATAAGTAAAAAAGCTAAAAAACAAAAACACCGCCTTAAAGAAATGAGTCCCTTTTCTCTTACCTGGTTGAGAGCCACATGAACTTCGTCCACTAGGTAGACATAGAGCTCGCTGGCAAACACCTTCAACTCTTGAGGGTCAGTGAAAGGTTTCGCACGCTGCATCTTGTCTTGTACAATCTTCATCACTGAGGGCTGCCGGCAAGAAACATTCACAGGTAGGTTTGCTTAATTTCCCCTGACACAAACAACTATCCTAGATTTAGCCCCTGACCTTTATCTGCTCTTCTATGGTAAAATATCTTCCAGAGAGGTTGAGGCCTCCCATCACCTCAGCCAACATTTGCTCCTCGCTGAGGCTTTGTTGCCGATCGCTATTTGCTTCTAAGATTTCAAAAAACTGCTCAGAGACGGCAGCTGCTATATTGCCCACTTGCTTGTGAAAGTCCTGCACGGCCTGCAAAAAGCAACAATTAGAGAGAGGGAAACATTTCTTGACAGCAAGAGTCACAACAGTTAATATTATATGTATATAACATGAACATAATTATAAGTGTTTCTTTACCCTCTCGGCTCTGCTAGGACCAGAAGGATGTTTGAGTCTGGGAGGGATCAGTGCCTTCACCCTGCAGGAATTGGAAACATTTATGTATGTTCACATTCAGAAAGGATTCAAAGAAAGTAATTTAATCAAGTAAACAGATGCGACGGGGGTGAATATGTTTCTTTAGTCACAAAAGAATAAAAGAGAAAATATTCCATCTCAAACCTCTGTTCTAACTTACTGATGTTAAGTCAGGTTTGTTTCAAAGATTACATAACGATGGCAAATAAAAAGAATTAATGAAAATTTGTAATTCAGACTTAATCAAGGTTCCACTTAATCAAAGTAAGCTCTAAACCAGTGGGTTTGTAGCCTTGATTTAAAAGATCTCAGTGTTTCGGCATTTTTTCCTAACGTTTGCTCCCGATTAGAGGAACATAAAAAGTAAATGGTGCTTCAAAGGATGCAGACAAAGCGATCTTGAAACAGCCAACCTGAAAGTTCTGGACGGTTTATACGACATCAGGTTTTTAATGTATTATGTTAACGAGCCACTCAGTGATTTATAAACTAAAAAGGGTTTCTCATGGCCAGTTTTTCCACCAATTTGATTTACTTTTTTAGATTAAAGAACAATTATCAAAATTGAAATGAATCCAGTGATTCTCAAAGCCCCTTCGACCTGTCACTGCAGAAATAATTGCGACGCTCTTGCAGTGTTGTGACCCAGACTTCTTTCTGCGTTAAACATTTGGCGATTCAGTGTTTCCATGGTAACCAGATGAGGCATGACACATAGTGCGGGATCCCTCTTTGTAACTACTGTACATCCAACTGGTGTCAAATGAGGAGCAGAGTGGGAAGAGTTTATTTCCCTGATACAGCACTTTCTGAGTAATGATGAAGGTACATCGGTGCAGAAGGGTTGTGAACAAGACAGAGGGGAGAAAACGATAAGGCAAAAGTAGAAAGCTTCTGTGCTCAGTGGTAGAACATTTGACTGCAGATCAAGAGGTCCTCATTTCAAATCTGGGTACCCCCTAAAGCAACGTTAACATAGATTTCCCAGTCTTGTGACCCAAGGTGCTGTGGAAAGCCACTGACTTAGTGTATTAATATACTAAGCTATACTTTCATGGGGGTGTAGCTCAGTGGTAGAGCATTTGACTGCAGATCATGAGGTCCCCAGTTCAAATCTGGGTGCCCCCTAAAAGATCTTTACTTTAACAGTTATGCTGCAAGATCCCATATTCTTATAACACCAGGACCTGTGGATAGTCACCGCAACTTTTAAACTGTGTCCAAAAACTGTTTATATTTCAGTGTCAAACACATTTAAGACAGGAGCATAAACTGCAAACTGATTTTCACAAAGTAATAAATCTATAACTATTATTGACTGTTTCTAATGATTTAGTGTAGTGTCTGTAAACCACTAATTTTTTTAATGTGTTAGAAACACATCTGGGAAACGAGCCTTTGTGGGGGTGTAGCTCAGTGGTAGAGCATTTGACTGCATGTGAGGTCACCCGATCAAATCTTGTCATTCAAAGTAAGAAAAGGGTCAACATTTATAATCAAAGAATCCAGCAGTGTTTCAATGAATCAACCGGGTTATACATACACTGGGAGTGTGGGAGGTGGAACAATACAAGAGACTGGTTTCTTAATTGTGAGTAATAAACAGCCAAATGAGTGAGAAAGGGAGTGACAGCAGGAATAGGGTTCCCAGGAGGGAAGCGACAGGGAATAATACATAAACCAAATCAACTAAACATAAATGGCGAAATAAACCATGAAGGGAGCCAAATATGAATAACCAACTAAGATGTATACAGGAAACACAGGGAACACTGAAGGTCTGGCAGAGAGCATGACATATGAAGCAGTGTTTTAAATTGGATTCTGTAAATGACCGATGTTACATATTACCTTTTAGCCAGTTCCTCTGGGGATGTTTTTGGTACCAGAGGTCTATTCAAGGATATCTCGATGATAACATATGTTTTGGCTTCCGTGTACATCTGCCGTGATAAAAAGCACTTGATAAAGGTTTAAAAAGCTAAAGTAAAATTCCACAAAACAAAAGTTTAAATATGTGTGTCTGCTGCTCTCATCTAACCCGCAGACAAATACGCTGAAACCAAAGCGTGTACCAGATGCTGCATTTAGAGCCGTAACTTACATTTCCTTCTACATTGACTGCCGTCTCACGGTCCGACAAGCTTTCAGGGGAGCCATTAGCTGCAGGCAGCTTGTTCTGATTGACCTTTTTAGCTTGGTCTTTTTGGTCCTTGGCTCCTTTGTTGCCTCCATCCCAGCTCTTCCAGGCTTTTTTGGGCGTTCCTGCAGCAGAGCTGGCCCGAGCTTTGGCCTGAATGGCTGCATCCTTAGCTTGCTCTTTCAACACACTGACTGTCCGCTTGGACTATGAGCGCAAAAAATAAATACTTTTCCACTTTAACAACAAACCAAAAGACGACATCGGACTATACAGAGTTTATAGAGACAACTAAATGTAGCAAAAGATTGCTTTAAGTCAATGTATATGTAAAAGCAGCACTAAGAAGTATACATATAAAAATACAAACAAATGTCTTCAATGACAGTATTGACCTTGTTATGAAGCTCTGTCTCATAGAAAGGCTGAACAGTGTAAGCTCCTCTGATGAGAGACACTCCAGGATACAACAACCTGCCCATGTCAACAAAACCCAAACCATGGAAGGGAATCTCTGGGTTGTCCTCTCCTAGCTACAAACAGAGACACTTAAAACATGAGGCACTGAACTACTTCCACTTTGTTTGTCCCCCAACAGGTATCTCTTTAGGACAAATAAAGTAGCAAGAGAATGTTTTCTCACCTTTGATAGTGGAACCGAAGACCTCATTACTTCCAATGGCCACAGTCGACACTCTTTGATTTTCTGTTCCAGTCTAAAATGTGGTTAATTAAACATCATGCATTTTAACACTAGAGCAAAAAGCATTGCAAACCCCTATAAAACACATTATTGTGCAGTGTGATTAACTTTGTAATTTAATTTGATGTTTTAATTTATCTCTGATGTCCGGCACTTTGTGTCAGCTGTGACTGGTGTTAGAGAATTTTTATAAATAAATGAATATCAAGAAGTTAATCTTTTTTTTTTTTCCTATGGGAGATGATACTCTTTTTAATTATTATATTCACTAACTTTTTTATGATTCTGACATCTCTGTCTGCTTTTTTTTTTACATTTATCCCCACTTCCCTGTTTGACAATTGGCTTTTTCATTCCACCTGCACCTCTCTGGACCAGCTCCTGATCACTCTCATTTCCTCCACCTGTTAATTGTGCTTTAAAAGCATCTCTGATATAATACAGACATATGTGGCCAACAGATACAATGAAAGCCAAAAAAAAGAGAAATGAAACTTCCTGCTGACCTGGACGTTCCACCGGAGTCCAGGAAACATTGCACCTCTGTGTCCCAGCTCACCCTGTTCTTGGCAATCTCTGCCTCGTTACGAAATGTACGGTCCTGCAGGGACATTCAGATCCCCAGCCGTCATTGTGGCTTCACCTCGGTTATTTAAACTCCCAAATTACTGCTAAGCTTGTTTCTACAAGTGTTTGAAAGGTACTAGTGTAGAAAAACTCTGATTCATATATTTATATTGAGTTTGTTTTCACCTCTAAACCCGTAAGCTCTCCATCTTCGTGCTCAATAGGCTCTGGCTGGAGAAATGCCCCAGGAAAGAAGTGGTTCGCAGGCACCAGTGAGGCCTGGTAGGGCCTCTTTCTCTGACGCCCTTTGACCTCCTTCTGCCCCCCTGCCTTTAGCTGTCCCTCACAAAACATCAACACTTGATCTTGCTACAACAAAAAGAAAGGAAGATACATTACTGTTTTATACTTTTGATAATGATTTTATACTTTTTTTAGTGCAAAAGCTCCAACGCAACAGGATACGATTTTAGAACTCACATCTGCAGTCAGAGGAACCTCCATCGCAGCGATGTAAGCAAAGGGGCTGGGGGACAAGCCGGACGGCGGCGTCCATGACTCAGGCACAGAATAGGCCGTTTCAACGGTTACCTTCATGAAGGTACAGGCTAAGAGTTCAGCTTCAGAGAGCAGTGGATGCACCACGCTGACACAAACATCCAGGGTTGGTTGCTGAACGGGAGGAAATGTTGCAGCAAATGAATGCTTAACTTTTATACACATAGACAAGTCCCTCCTAAACAAAGTGTTACACGTTTTATCAAACTAAGGAAATATGAAAATAAAATAAATTGCATAAAGAATTGTCTTAAAATATGAAGCTTGATCTTAAACACAAGGTAGGTAAACCTCCAGTCTGTAATAAAAAAGAAAAAAATTCACCATTAATAGTATAATTGGTGATTAAATGACTAACTTTCCGGATGAATCCCTGTCGAGATTCTTTAATCCCAGGACTGACCACCGGATTGACAGGGGCTGTGTATGTAAGCCTCAGCTGACCTGGGGGGACGACAGAGAATCGCTCCAGCAATAAAATTCCTTACCACTTTCTTTTAAATCGGTTACTCCAACTAGATCTGGTAAATAATCTCTCGTTTCTTAGGAGAAATTGTACCTTGCAGTAGTGGGAACAGGTCAACCACAGCTTGGCCCAACGCCGCTGTTTTCACCTCGCCTTTTTTTCCTTCATGCAAGACCTCCATCACTGTAACTGATCACAGAATTTCCGTTTATTACAAATCGGACCATGGCATCTGTCTAATAACTAATAGAAGGTGTTTGTCTTAATGGACTATTGTGCTCCTACAAACAAAAGGTCAACAAAAATAGAATATTTTAACTATAGACTTGGATGATAGGTGTTGGTTGTTTACATGCTTAGCTTACATGTGATTGGCTTTTGGACCATCTCACTGAAAACCTGGGCCTCATTTGGTGGACTGAAGCTGCAGGTGAAGTCGTAATCAACAAGGTGTTCCAGGGTGTTGGCCTTCTTCTCGGACTCCCCCAGCATCACTCCATCCATGGCAACCTGCAGAAAACTCTGCAAGCTGTCGCTCTTTTTCCCCTGCTGAGAGGTAAAAGCCATCAGATTATGAAACAGCTTTTTAGGAACAGTCTCTTGTCTTTTATTCAGCTGATCAGCCTGAAACACCATCCATAAAGAGAACCCACCACATACCCTTGATCTAGTGTCATTTTACACGGACAATATTTAACAAAATGTCATTTAGTGGAACAACTTTACCAGGTGGCGTCCATATTTAGCTGTTATTTGTATGGCTAAGTTGTTTTCGGCCGTTTCTTCGGCGTTCTCTTCTGTTGCCATTTTTGCTATGCAGCTTAATGCTTTCAGGTAACTTTGAACGCGTGTCTATGGCAACGGTGTCTCGGGCAATGGTGCATTCAAAGAACCTCGGAGGGAAAAAAACACCAGGCACGAAAATTTACCGCTTTCGTTTATTGAACTAAATAATGTGTTTATCAAGTCCTCATCCTGCAAGAAGAGAGACTCTTAGAGCTGGCAGCTGCAAAGTCAAACAACTTGGGAATTGTGGTCTCCCACACAGCCTAAAAGTCTTTTTCTACCTTACTAAAGCACTCTTCAATCTATTACTATCACATATATATTATATTCTATAGCAAACACCCACCAAGAAAACAACTCTGACAACACATTAAAAAAATACAGTTAAAGTTTGAATTTAAAAAAAGAAAACTAACCAGGAGGATGATAATTAAAAAAAAGAAAATCGGCCTCCGTATGAAAACTCGGCTGTTCAGTTCGATGTTTAATAATTGCAGGAAAACATCAGAAAATTTGGCATTAAAAAATAAATAGTTTCTGTAAAAAATAGACAAGGTGTTAAACTTTGTGAGAAGCTGCTGCAGACAGCTAAGCAGCGCTGGAAGCTGAAATAAATCCCCCTCCAGTACACAGGGGGCGCTGCAAGGCGCAGTGTGCGCATCGTTATCCTGAACGACTTCCCCGACTACTTCCGGTCGTGTTATTATCAATGATTTTGTCACTCGTCTGAGGTTTAAACACTTCTCCCGTGGGGTTTTTTTCGTTCGTCGTCGTCAAGATGTCTTATAACTACGTGGTAACAGCGCAAAAGCCCACGGCCGTCAACGCCTGCATCACAGGTAAACATGGAAGCTTGGGACGTTGGCAACCAGCGGCCAGACGAAGCTCCCGCGCTGCAACCGAGGCGCTCCACGCAGGCCGGCGGTCGCTAGCAGATAGCTGCTATAACCGCTAGCTTATGGTAGTTAGCTATTAGGTCTGATGTTTACCTCCGATATCATGCGCACTGCTTTGTGTGCAGTGCGCCACACAAGCGTACTTTGCGTGTCCTGCAACGCACACATTCGACAAAGGTTGCTACTTTTGATGCAACGGTCGTTGAAAAGTAAATTGTCTGTATCCGTTCTATTTTTCATAACACATAATCATTTACACAAACATGTATGAAACTCATTCGGCATAAAAAAAAGGTACACTGAAGGACATTTACACATTTCAACGGTTACCTTGACATCCCGCCTGCTTCAAAGTTGATCATTGCTTTACGTAGGTAGTCACTGTGGAGATGATCAGCTTCGTTTTTGAAGAGGAACACACACAATCTGATGGAAGCCGAGGCTAAAACTTCCTTTTCACGTTGTTCCACGAGCTTTGCTATTAATGTGAAACAAAAAGCTTCCATTTAGCTCTGTGTTCTTCAGCTTTACTGGTATTTGGGACGTGGTTATAAATTTATCTGACCAGAAGGTCTCCAGGTTCTCTGTTGGGACCTTTTTTTTTATATTTACATTCTTTAGATTCTATCCTAAATGGCAACAATAATCTGATCATTATATCATGCTAGAAATATATCACAAACGTATTAACCTTACAGTCAAAAGTCCATCTAACTCATGGTGCGTGGTAACATTATTTTACATTTGTAAGTGTAGGTACAAGCTTCATGTTTTGCGAGTTAGCCTTCCTTTTTGTGCAGGATTACTTTGGTGTAGAGGATGGCTATATAATCAGATTTTTATTGATCACATTTGACAAACTTTTTTGTTTTATTTTATTAAATTTTTTTATCGCATTTTGCAGTTTCGGTCAGAAACATCGTTTTTGCAGCCGGATTTTGTGCCCCATATGTGGTTGTTTCATTTTATAATAAGTGAGACAACATGGTGAATATGTCTCGTGGCTGAAAATGTAAATACATCGATCACTATTTTAATAACTGTAAATTGCAATTGCCATGTTGTAAA
The DNA here is from genome assembly GCA_032876305.1 of Orestias chungarensis. NCBI lineage: Eukaryota > Metazoa > Chordata > Actinopteri > Cyprinodontiformes > Cyprinodontidae > Orestias > Orestias chungarensis. Next base: position 49,904 of record JAVLVB010000646.1, read on the forward strand.
TGTCCATTTGTGTTTGTTTGCAGGTCACTTCACGTCTGCAGATGACCTCAATCTACTCATAGCTAAAAACACTCGTTTGGAGATCTATGTGGTCACAGCTGAAGGACTGAGGCCTGTCAAGGAAGTCGGCATGTATGGCCAAATTGCTGTCATGGAGCTCTTCCGTCCAAAGGTAGGAATTACACGTTTGAAGTATTTTTTCTCCTTTTTTGATGAAGTGGATGTTATTAAACCAAAAATCCGTGATTTGTCTTTGAATTTAAGAAGATTAAGATGTTTAATATAGTTTCTTTCTTTATTAATGAAGACAGAAGGGAAAAAAACATGGTTTAGTCTGAGCTCGAATTCCCAGTTTCTCCTTGTATTGCTGTCTAAATAGCATGTTTAAAGGCTTTTTAAAAGGGACTTTTAAGTCCCTGATACATTGTACCAAACTTGAATAATGAAATACTGAATGTCTTTCATGTTTTTTTGCAGGGTGAAAGCAAAGACCTGCTGTTTATTCTCACATCTAAGTACAACGCGTGCATTCTTGAATACAAACAGAACGGGGAGAGCATTGACATCATCACCCGTGCCCATGGCAACGTCCAGGTAGGTAACGCACTGAGACAACTTTGTTATTCTTCTATTGTTGTATTTCTTTCTGTTATAATTTCTCCTGAAAAATATTTACTTCAGAAAATGTTTAAAAGCTTTGTTTCTTTTAGCAGCAGTTGAACAACATTTGAAGTACTTTGACCAACCTCAAGCATTTTCAAACCTGTCTTCCAGGATCGTATTGGCCGTCCATCAGAAACGGGCATTATTGGGATTGTTGACCCGGAATGTCGCATGATTGGTCTGAGGCTGTATGACGGCTTGTTCAAAGTCATCCCGTTGGACCGGGACAACCGAGAGCTAAAGGCGTTCAACATCCGGCTTGAGGAGCTACAAGTCATCGATGTTCACTTCCTGTATGGCTGCCAGGCTCCGACAGTCTGCTTCATCTACCAGGTGCTGTGAGCTTACGCTTGGCTGTGTCTATAAACTTAAAGACGGTTAGGTTAATTGTGGCTTGAAAAGTGTGGGCACCCCTGATGTAGAGGCTACAGATATCCCATTATTATTTGAATTTTGAAGTATCGCGTCAGAAAAGTTTGATGGAAACAGAAAACAACTAAATAACCTTGTTGATTTGCTCCAAAGCAGTTGATGGAAAAATGTCTAAATTGTATTTTCTGCAACATTTTAAAAGGACAGTTTGACCAGCGATGCTATGGATGTCGGGACTGGTGTCTAAATTATTTGGAAATATTTATATCAGTAAAGGAAAGTTATTAGCCCCAGTGCAATGTTAATGTTGGAGATCTCTACTGCCTCTGATTTTCAGTGCGTACATAATATTTTTTTTTTTGTTGCTTAACCACCCTCTTATCTTGTGTGTCAAAGGACCCGCAAGGACGTCATGTAAAGACGTACGAAGTTTCCCTGAGGGAGAAGGAGTTCAACAAAGGCCCCTGGAAACAGGAGAACGTTGAGGCTGAAGCATCCATGGTTATTCCAGGTAAATTGTGGCTGAAATCATCCGCTAGCTTGACTTCAAGTTTTATCTTTAGGGGTAACGGGGAACTTACATCATTTAAATGCTAAAAATGTAAATGAATGAAATATTTTTCCAGATTAAATGCGGGTGCAAAATAATTTCAGTGGTTGAAACTGACTATACGATACGTTGTTCTTTTTGTATAATGCTATAGCTCATATTCCCTTAATGAGTTGGTCCTATTAGAAACCATGGAGCTGGCCAGTTTTCCTCTGATCATCTGACTCGTGACTTGCAGGTCACATAACATGTCATAAAATGCCCTCAGCAATGCATGAATGCTGATAATGTTGTAATTTCTTGATTTAATGTTAGGTTCAAAAACACTTCTTTGGGGCTCTTGTAGCATTTGCAGATTTCATGACTTCTTTGCTCTTAATTTACACATCCTAGGTGGATTGAGATTGACAAGAAAAAACCCTTCCAAAAAAAGTTTTGCAAAAGCAATTGTGCACAAACTGTGGAATTTAGCAACGACTGTTTCCCTTTGTTCTTATATTTCAGTGCCGGAGCCATTTGGTGGCGCTATAATCATAGGGCAGGAGTCTATCACCTACCACAATGGGGACAAATATCTAGCCATTGCACCACCAACAATCAAGGTAAAATGCATTAAAATTTTGGGTTAATCTGGTTTCCAGCAAAGTTTTCATTATAACAATATTAATTTACTGTCTAAATGTTTTTGGCCTGTAGAATTATTTTTTTTTTCTGCTCTGCACTAAAAAAATTAAATTAACCAAGATGACCTCTCATAGTTTTAATTCAATAAAAGATTAAATTACAGTTGTTTTAATGCATTTATTTTACATAAAATTTTAGTTAATTTATTTCTCTATTGCATACTCGTTGTTTAACATTATATTTATTAATAACATAGTGTTAGTTTTGCTGCATCCAAGGCAGACAACATTTCTCCTAGAGCTAAAAAGAAACTGGATTTGCCACATAATTAAGATTGTCAGTGAAGTTGATCTAACTTTGTTTGCTTAAATTAAGTGGTCTGTCTTTTTATACCAAAGAAGCACCAGAACAGCCAAAATTGGAACTATTACTGTTGTGAAACTATCAGTTAATCGATGTATTTATTAATTACTTGAACATATTCTTGGGTCTTCGTCTGTAGTGAATTTGTTTACTCCTTAAGAATCTGTTAATTGATGTTAAACTGCATCTAGAGGCAGTTTCCTTTTACAGATAACTTCCACTTCCCTGACTGGTTTTAGTGTTTTAAGATTAACTTGCAGTCCGTAGCACTCCTAACACGTCCTCAATGCCCAAAGGAGCTCTTCAGCAGCCGCTTGCTTCTATAATTAGAGGCTGTTCTCTTCGTTTGCTGCAGTGCTGGAGTTTCATAAATTTTGGAAAGAACATTTAAATTCTGGTGATGTAGATGCCTCTAATTTGGAGTTACGCAGCTGTTATCCTCCTGCGTCTTTGTTTAAGAGCCTTTGGCTTTGCTGCTTAGTAACTTAACAGTCTGACTTAGGAGTGAAGAGGGTTTGTGCCTCTTGAAGGTTCATTAATGCAACTCTTGCCTTTCTGGGATTTCACACTTTTGACACATTGAGAGAGAAAAAAGGGCATTTTGTCATAGCGGTTTTCAGGGGTTCTTTCATTTATTTACTCACACCATAATTCTGTATGTATGTAAACATATATAGATGTCATTTTAATATAATGAACATTTGTTTTTGGGTTTTACCTGATTTTGAAAGGTTGTTTAAGAAATTTGGGCATGAAAAATGAGGGGCGGTAGGAATCCCTCAGAGCCATCTGTTCTTTCATGAAATCAGATTGGCATCCTGCTGCTATTCTATCTTTAAAAGCTTCCAGCAGCCTCTGGAATTATCCAGCTGTTACGGCTTCACACAAGTGTTGACAGCTTCATTTCATGATGTGTTGCGCAGGTTTAGGGGAAGATTTGACTTGTGAGATTGCATTTAAAATGTCAGAAAGATGTGAATGTTATTTTTTTTATTTTTTTTATCATTGGAATTCGATTTAAAACTAAAGTTTTGATAGCTAATTATAAAATACTGCCCTGGGACAATAAGGTGAAAACAGGAAGAGGAAGCAGGCAGTAATGTCTGAAGAATTTAGTTGATGCAATGAATAAATTGCTTTAACTTCAATTCAAACAAGAAGAATTTTAAGGGGTTGACACATAAAAATAAAAGTAGATACATGTTTTCCAAATGTAACCCACCATGACCGCCATGTTCACCAGTCGGGGTTGTCCCAATCACATATTGATATTGACACGACAGGAATAAGCAGAACATTTAAAGGATAGTGAGGGGAAACGCTACTCAACAACTTAAGGGGAATTCAGAAGGAGTCCCTGAAACTGGAGCCGTTGCTTTAAGACATGCATCCGCAACATTATTCACCTCAGAGCCAGAGACTATGTTGGCAGCAAAGTCAGCAGTGATCTGGGAAGGCACGACGTGTCCTGTGGTCCAATGTGAGTTATCAGGTTGGAAAGTCGGGACATTTTAGGGCACACAATGCTTCCAGAAGCTGACAAACATTGAAGTTATGCTGATCTCAATATCCAGCAAGACTTTTCTACACACAAAAAAAAAAAGCCAATTCATGCTTGAATCAAAAGTCAAATGAAGTCCCCAGACCAGCTGAAGGCTGTTATTAAAGCAGCCTGGGAATTTCTTAACACCTCAGCAATACTACAGTCCGGTCCCCTCAATCCTTTTTGTATTAAAGCAGGACTTCTTTCAAAATGTAACCTGAGCAACTATTGAGGCCATTTATTATGCAACATATGGAAATTATTTTCAATAAGCTTTTTGTAATAAGAATCTTTTTTTAATTGCCGTATGTAATATTAAAATGGAATGTTGTTTTTTTATCATCTAGATGTCGAAAAAGTAATAGAAATAGATTCCCTAAAATATATCAGTGCATGTGTAATACTACTTTCATTTAAAATGATATAAATGTAACTGTTAATATTCCTATTGGTAGAAATGCACCCATCTCTGTGTGTAGTGTTATTGCTTAGCTTGTCCTCCAGAGGGGGCTAAGGCTATTTAGTGGTCTTTTTAACACCTGTACTGAAGTGAACAATCCAAATATGGTAGATTTTACTCAAACAGTCACACCCGGGACACTGACTAAAGGTTTTAGCTGCTTTAATTTTTCAAATAAATTAAATATTTATTCAGATAAACAGTTTTTATATCAAATAGTCCTGATTTTAGGATCATCCGATCAGTCGAGGCAGAAGTACTACATGTTCCATTTAGTAATTTATGAACAGTTTATTTTATTTTACAGTTTTCAGTCCTGGTTGCTTTCCTGGTTTATTTTTGAGATAATAAAATTGCAAAATCTGCTACAGCTAATATGTTCAAGACTTGTTTAATGATTCCCAAAGAGAATTAGGGTAATAAAAATTATTATAAAGAAGGAGATTGTTGTTAAAAGCCTTTGGTGGGGAATGACCTCCTTCCAGCAGAGCTAAAGAAAAAGCATAATTTTTTTTTGACTCCACACACATCCACCCCAAAAACCTTCCCCCCCACGATCTGTTTCTCAGCTCCAAAATTAATTATGATGGTGCAAAGCAAGATGTTGCCACCCAGTTATTAAACTGTTGACATATCTTTTGATCTGTTTATTCATTTATTGAAACCCAAACACAAGTTTGGGCTTCAGGTAAAAGTCGGATAACCGATGAACAATGGAAGTAAACCTAGGTTAATTTTCAGTTGTTTTTGAGCGTTAGCTCAAAATAGCTGCAGTTCTTAGTTATACATTAAACCCCGAATATGCTGCTGTTTAGAAACAGTCAGCCGGTGAACTGTGGCACCTGGGAAGATGAACACAAGTCTTCAGATTTCTGGGTTTTCCTTTTTTACACCCAACACAAATTCATGGCCTGTTGTATAAAGAACTCTAAGATTGGATTTGTCTTTTTGTTTCTGGGATTATCCTTCTGCAATGAAAGATTATGTGGATTTCAACCTTTTATTATTCCCTTCACCATGGTGCCTAAAAATGTTTACGTCCACTTGGTTTCTTTACATTTGTTTTTTTAATAGCCTTTAAATGAGAATGAAAATGTTTTTATTTTAACGTTCATTTAGATTATTCCTCTTTTTTTTTTTTTTTTTTTTCTTTATATGGCAGCAAAGTACTATTGTCTGCCACAATCGGGTGGACCCCAACGGTTCGCGCTACCTGCTGGGTGACATGGAGGGCCGCCTGTTCATGCTGCTCCTGGAGAAGGAAGAGCTGATGGACGGCACCGTGGCTCTCAAGGACCTGCATGTGGAGCTGCTGGGAGAGGTACTCCTTTATCTCTTTCACCTCGCCTCCTTATCTCTGTCTGTCCTCACACTGTTTATCCACCTGGCTGTCCTCTGGCATTTCTCCCGTTTGCATCTCTACCTGTTTCGATCGCCCTTTATCTTGCTTGTTGATTTCTCTCTCCGTTTTATTCACGTTTTATTCTTTTGGTTAGGTTTGTCTGTTTGTTAAGAGAGCAGCTAACAGGTCGCCTTTTTAAAGCACAAGAAAGAAAAAAAATGACTGCAGCTCCTTGTTGCCTTTCGCCAAACCGTCCCTCATGACTTAAGAGAGGATTTAGTTTAAATATCTTGCTCGAAGCTCATCCTGTGCTTCCAGTTTCTACCACTCTTCTTGTAACGACCTTCCTCTTTTACTTTGGAGAGGTGAAAGCTCTTGGTTTCTTGCTCGGAGTGAATCCGAAGCCGCAAGCAATCAAATAGCTTCAGCAAGAGATGGATTGCTTCTCAAAATACGTATAACTGTGAGCTAGTTTCGGCAGACATGAGCAGTTTTTGATAGCAATGTCAAACAAGAAAGTTGGGAGGAATTTTGCAATAACATCAATAACATTAATTTTTCATGCTCAATAGATGAGTTTGCCAAACAAAAACATGTCTGCTTGGTTTTTCTATTGTCAGACAATGGAAATCGTTTTTGTTTTTACTTATTTTAGCTAATTATACATTTGGCAAACAGTTAAACCCTGTTTTCATTTATATTCTAATTACAGTTTTTGTAGATAGCCACACTTCCCTGTTTTGTTTCACCTGTTTGGTAACTGGACAGGAAATGATTTCTGTCAGATGACGCGAGTTACTTCATGACAAAAATGCTATTTCAGATTAATACTTTTTATAGATGCTAATATTCATATTTCATACCATTTTGACCCAAATCCACTTCTTTTAAACCTTTAAGCAATATTCTTAAGATCTGATCTTATTTATTAGATTTAAGGCTAAAGGTTGTTTTTTAGATCTATAAAACGTCATACATAATCCATCTGGCCTATGACTAGAATTGTACAGCTCATGGTGGCTGCATGTTGGAGTTTCTCATTAATGCTATGATTTGTTTTTGCTTTTGACTTTTGTTCATAACCACGGCAACAAAGTGTTATTTTAATATGTGGGAGCAGCTAGTTACTATCTCAACAGCTCAGATAATAACCTGAACTCAAATCCCCTAAACCTAGTGCAGAAGAAAAGAATGCTTCACTGATATGAGAGAGAAGGAGGAAATTCAACCATTTCCTCTACGAATTATAGTGGACAACTATATAATTGCATACACCCTACTCACAAAAAGTTAGGGATATTTGGCTGTCGGGTCAAATTTCAGGATGAGCCCAAAATGCATTCAAACCTTAGCAGGTTAACTTAATGTGACCTTCTCTAAGCTTTTGAATGCACCTGTCCAACTGTTAAATGTTTCAGTTCTTTTTGCACATGTTGCCGTTCTCTAACGAGGAGCTTAACTGCAAAAGTCACAACAGGTGTTTGATCCTGGAATCGACCAATAAATGTCCATGTTCAATTACAGCTGGTGTTTAAACAGTCGTCCTCATCTAGCTGTTCACATTGAGACATCATGAGACCAAGACGACACCTAACAATGGATCAACAGTACCAGGCCATTGCAATGCTTCAAACAGGACGTTCTCAGACGGACGTGGCCATTGAGCTCAGAGTGTCATCAGCAGGTTAACAGAGATACCGAGAGACTGGAAGAGTTACAGAAAGGCGTAGAAGTGGACGTCCTTTGGCCACATCCCATGCTGATGACCGCTACATTGTGAACAATGCCCTGAGAAACCGGATGATGAATGCCCCTCAACTCCAGGCACGTTTAAGGGAGGCGAGAGGCACCCAAGTGTCACGTCAGACCATTCAAAACCGTTTACATGAGCGTGGTCTGCGTGCTAGACGACCTCCAAGGGTACCTGACCACACCCGCAGGCACAGGCGTCATCGTCTTGCATGCGCCAGGGAGCATTTACGCTGGACGAGGGACCAGTGGACCTCAGTGCTGTTCTCTGATGAAAGTTGATCCACGTTGAGCAGAAATGATGGCCGCCAACAATGTTGGAGACGTCAAGGAGAGCGCTATGCATCAGCCACTGTTGTTACCAGACAAGCTTTTGGTGGTGGCGGTGTCACAGTGTGGGCAGGTGTGTCCAGTCTGTATAGAACTGTCATACACTTTGTGAATGGTAAAGGGAAAAGCCCATACTACCTGAATAACATCATTAATCCAATGATTGTGCCCCTACATGAACAACACAGGCCTAATTTCATCTTCATGGACGACAATGCTTCAGCTCATCGGGGTCGCATCATCAGGGAACGGCTGTTTGAGACTGGTGTACCTCAAATGGAGCGGCCTGCACTTTCTCCAGACCTTAATCCCATTGAAAACCTGTGGGATCAACTGAGTCGCCATGTAGAGGCTCGAAACTGTACACCCCAAAACCTCAATGACCTGAGGGCTCTCCTTCAAGAAGAGTGGTATGCCCTGCCTCAGCAGACAATAAGTCCACTTGTGAACAGCATGAGACGTCGTTGTCAAGCTGTAATTGATGCTCAAGGGCACATGACGAGTTATTGAGACGTTGACATTTTTTGTTGTTGTTAACTTTTGTTTTAACAAATTGTTTGAGATGAGGAAATAACCAGTGCATCCTTCTACTTAAATGTCCTACTTTCGTGATATGATATCACTGTAGCGGGAACTTTTTACATTTTCCACAAATCTCACCCAAAAGCCAAATATCCAGAACTTTTAGTGAGTAGCAACATTTTCTTTATGAGCATTAAAGTGGTGACCTGACCTAATAGAAGGATGTTTGTTTTCTTTTCTTGTCTCTGGCAGAGCTCTATAGCTGAGTGTTTGACCTACTTGGACAACGGTGTGGTGTTTGTTGGCTCTAGACTGGGAGACTCCCAGCTCGTGAAGGTAAGCGGCAAGAGGTCGAACAGAATATCTTAATGTTGCCACAATGAAACACGCGGGAAAAGGAAGCACTCTTTTTTGTTTGTTTGCAACATGGATATCTGTTGTATTTATTAGCTGCACGTATTATTCATGAATTGGTCATGTCAAAATGTCTTCAAGTGAAATATTAAAATTGTATGCATTTTAAGTTTAATGCACTTCCACCAGGAGGAAGCCGCACAAATGAAGCTGTAAAAAAACACCAGAAATAAATGAAGATAAATTAGGAAAGATTATGCCTCAACAAAAAACACTTTCATATTTATTGAACATATATTTGTCAACTTTTGTTTATTTCATTATATCCTCAGTTATTTACATATAGTTTACCTTATAGTCTTGTGTGGGTTTTTTTATTTTACTTTCAGTATTGCTAACTTAATACAACATGAACTTGTTGTCATCGTTTTGTTTGTTGCAGCTTAACGTGGACAGCAACGAGCAGGGCTCCTATGTCACAGTGATGGAGACGTTCACCAATCTGGGGCCGATCGTGGACATGTGTGTGGTCGACCTGGAGAGGCAGGGTCAGGGCCAGGTAAATGTCCAGGTCTTCTTTATTTTTCTCCGTTATATCCTTCATACTACAGACTTTGGTAAACTTATATTAATATGCTTTTAATGTTGTGGTATCGCAGCTGGGTCAGCTATTACTTTTTTTGAATTGCAGCTTATTTTCTATGTTAAAAGGCCTCTCGAAGTACACAAACCTGAATTGCTCCTCATGTTCAATTCCAGAAAGGCAGATTGCGGTATAGGTAATTTCTGGCGCTATTTTGAACAATCTGTGTCTCTTTAATGACCTCATCTCGTCATCTGCATTTATTCAAAGCCGTTCCTCGTTTCTGCTCTCCACAGCAAATGTCAAACTGTGTTTTTTGTGAAAATGAGCCATGCTAAGATTGTATTGGACCTTAATGTCACGTTTAACATGCGGGTATATTTAGTTTTTTCTTTTTTGCTATATCGAACATCTAATCTATGCTTTAAATTCAACCAAAAACAGATGGATTGTGTGAGTCCTTTGTCTGACCTTGCTATGCTTCCATCAAGATCATATAGTTTTGCAAAAAACAGGTTTTTGATTTGATCATTTGTCTTGGTTTGTGTGGACTCTGCAGAGCAGTGTAATAAAGGGGAAACAGAGATGCTGTGCAGAAGGTTTTGTTGGCAGGGTTTGACTCCAGGCTTCGGGGCCCCTGGATCCGGTTCCGACGGCAGCATTCTCTGGGCAGCAACGAGCGCACCATCAGCCTGTTACTGTCTGTCTCCTCTCATTTTGTTCAGGTCCAGAACTAAATCTAATCCCAATTGTTTTAATTTGCCATTTGCTGCAAATCCACCGAGCATTTCACCCAGTTAATTGATGCACACACATTCCAAGACTGATCCTTGGAGGGGGAAAACCCCCCCCAGTAAAACACAAATTGCTGTACAAAAATGCAGCTAGACCTACGTCAGTAAAATGCGTGGCGGTTGTCCCGGCTGAACATTATAGGCTCCGATGTGCATCTTAACATCCGACTGTTGCCAACTAATAATAATAATAAAAGGAATATTATCAGAGCCCCGGGCATCAGCTGTGAGTGAGTCCAAGCCCGCAGGGCAGCTGGAGAATATGTTTGGGGGTTTGCCAGGTCCATCATGACTGTTTGTATGTAAACTGTTGGGTGGCAGGTGGTGCAGGGTGATATTATGTGAGCCTGGTTTTAATCTTGTTAGTGTACCATGACTAGACGAATGAATAACATTCTGATGCACTGCAGTCAAGCTGCACAGAAAAACAGATGCATTAACCTCCACGGTGTCGGATCATAATGCTGTCATGTTTTCTAATGATGGTTTCAGAAGCTTTGGGTTGAAAACTGCTTCTCCGGCGCTGCTGAAACACAAATCGGTGATTTTTCCATAACATGCATTTGTACAACATTTAGCAGGTTTGTAAAAGCTTTAGTGATGGTTTTTTTTTTAGTGAATAATATCAAATCCCTTCAGAAAACCCATAAAAAACAACAACTGTTGTTCGAACCTGAAACTCATATTATGTTAATTCTTTGTGAAATTTCAATAACCATGGCTTAAATTCTCATAAAATTTGAATCCTTAATGTAAACCTATTACGAAAGGCTTCGCCTTCAGCCCCTCCCATCTACCTCTCCCAATGCTGAGAGGTCGGCTTATAATCCCCTGTCCATCCAGCGGGTGTGGAGATTCCCGCACCTGAAGAGTCTCCTGAACAGTAAATGTGGGATATCTGTTTATATGCTGTGGAGGAAGACTTGACTGGCTCTGGTGACCTACATCCAGATGTCTCACTCTGCCTCAGACTATCAATTCGTCAAGATGGCCTTAAAGCAAACTAGGACACAGACCACACCTGTTAACGTTCGCTCTGCCTCTAATGTACAACGTACTCTTGATATTGAACCAGTTTTTTTTGCAGCTCATGTAGTCTCTCCTGGACGATTTGTAGTAATATTAGGCTGAAGGCAAACCGTAGTCAACAGGATGTTAAGCTTAAACCTCTCTGGTCTTGGTGAACTTTATTTTTCTGACCACATCTTTTTTTATTGGGGTTCTTACCATGTTTATTTGTCCAGTTTGGTCAGTTCTAGTGTCTTTTTTTCTTAGCCTTACTCTGATTAACATTTGATCATTCAACAACATGATGTAAAATCATGGATCTACATCAGGATCACAACTCTTTTTCATCTAATATGGCTGATCCCACAACTAAAGAATCATTCTTATCTTGTTTATGTTGTGTCCTACAAATGAATCATCCATTGCGTTAATCACAATCAACAAGATAGTTTAATTTATTACATGTATCCTTCTCATGTTTTGTAACCTCAGTAAAGAAATCTGGTATAATTACTGACCTATTTTGTGCCCTTAGGTCTGTTCAGGAAGTTATAGTTGCAAATACTTGATGTGATGCGTTATTGTGTAGGTATAATTCTTTTTTTTGTGAACTTTGAAACGATTTTATTTATGGAAATAAGGAACTACCTCATTTATCTTTGACATCTCTCTGTACTTAGTTGAAGCTCACATCGCAACCGATCAAACGCATATAGAGACGATCAGGCTGTGGCTCTACTGATGTTCTCTTTGGGCGTTTAGATCTGACAAATTCGCTGGGCTATCAAGCCGCGTGGCGCCAGCTTTATTAAAGCAGGTGGTGACAGTTTTGTCAGTATTGGCAGGTGTCACGGTCCAAGTCCTGCGGCGTCTCCTTAAAGCTTTCCAGCAGGTGGAAAAGTGATGTGCTTTAAAACCTTCTGGTAGAGATCTGTGTTGACTCTATATGTGGGAAACCCCAGCGGAGCAACTTCAGGAAACGACATGGCTCCCAAATAAATCCTCACCGATTTTGGAAACTTTGCACTATGGATCTCTGATCAGCACTTGAGAGGCATTTCTAATGTTATTAGGCCATAAAAAGATCTACGTTTATCTTAAATGTTTTATATCTGTGTAATGTGATTTTATTTTATTTTTTTTATATGTATTAACTGAACAGTAGACACTTCAAAGCTGTCGCTTTAATATAGCTCACTGGGATGGACCTAAGCTCATGAATGGATCTGTCAATTTATTTATTGGCCTTTTTATAATCGCCGCGGTCTTTATAAAAGGGAAGAATAAGACTTACAGCCTCCCTCGTCTTGCTCACTTTAACTGAAGCAGATGTTGATTGCTGCTGATTTGAGCCATTAGTTTGGCTTTCTTTTAATGCCACCAAGCTCTCACATTTGAAGTTAATGCTCAATGAATAAAGACCGCAATCTTCTCTTTTGGTTATGAGGAATGTCAGTGATGGATTTTAATTCAACGTAAGAATTGAGAACCCGCTGACTGTTTTACTTCTGTGTTTTTGTGTGTTTCTCTTGTTTCCAGCTGGTGACGTGCTCTGGTGCATTCAAGGAGGGATCGCTTCGGATCATCCGCAACGGCATTGGGATTCACGAGCATGCCAGTATCGACCTACCGGGAATCAAAGGTTTGTTGTTTTTTTTGTCTCGTCCAACCGCTCCCTCTCACGTCCTGACTTCGTCAAGCCCTTAATCCTCTGCTGACGTGTCAGGGGGTACTTCAACCTGCACATCTGTTTGCCTCGGGAGCCAGCTGTTGCTCATCTAAGCCTGGCACTCAAAACCGGACAGATGGCGAGCGTGTCATAGGTCCCGGCATGTTGCTTTCAAAGCACTAGAAAGGGTTGCCAATGTTGGGTTTGGCGACATTTGTTTCCATTTAGTGAACCCGAACGACCCCTCTGGTGTCCGCTTTGGTAAACAAGTGGAGCAATGCCGTCGGGTTCTGACGACCTTTTTAATCCTGCAAAATTGGGTCCGTCTCGAAGGATTTGTAGCTCAAAACAAGACTAGCAGCACACTAAAATGTTTTCTTGCAATTGATCGGCTTCAGCCGTTTATTGAAATTGTTTGGCTTGAAAGCCCCTGGTTTGGCGGGGGGGGGGGGGGGGGCAATTACTTACTCTCCCAGTCGGTTTGCTTTCTGTATAGATGGAGCCGGTCCATCTCCAAAAACGTTAGCATTTTGCAGATGGAGCAGTTAAAGATGGAGGTCCATCAATGAAATTACATTTTATTCCCCAATTCTTCCCCCTCCAGGTCTGTGGCCACTTCGCTCTGAGGCCGGCAAGGAGACGGATGATATGTTGGTGCTGTCTTTCGTGGGTCAGACACGGTGAGGATCCGCTGTGGAGCCTGCAAGAAATTTAGACAGGATCCGTGATTGTACGAATCTAATATAAAATAGCCTTTTTTTCTCCTCTCCCCCTTTCCAGGGTGTTGATGCTGAGCGGAGAGGAGGTCGAGGAGACGGAGCTGCCGGGCTTTGTTGACAACCAGCAAACATTTTACTGTGGAAATGTTGCACACAAACAACTCATACAGGTAAGTACACAAAAAGTGTAGTCCTGTGATTTGGGTTTCTACTGCTTAATATTCTGGTTGTACAGAGTTTGCAGTGGGCAACACAAATGAAATCAGCCGAACTTAGGGGGGATATTTAGTTAAATATCCTTCAGTGTCTGTGGAGGAAAAGAAAGTAAGACTGGCATCAAACCTCATTAACAGTGCAATGTGTGTTTTTTTTAAAGGTGCCAAAGCACCAACATTAAGTAATTACTGGAGTCCTCACATCCACAGGAGTCGGTCCGCCTCCATGCAGCACACATAAATGACCGCAACATCTATGCTTGTAGTGACTGTTTCAGTGAGACACATCATCATATTCTTTAATTATTAAAGATGTTTGGATTATTATTTATAGCTTCTGAGTTAAAACTGGATTAAATTTCAAATTCAGACCGAAAGTGCAATGCAGATGCAATAATATCATTAGACAGTCTCTCCAGAAGAAACGCGATTCTACAAACGCTTGAAATTGCGCACAATATGCGGGGGTGCGCATTATTCTTGAAAAGCCGCATATTCATCGCATAAATAGCATCTAAGCGCAGAAATCGCAGTTATGTTAATTCCTTGATTCATATTAATCCGAATTTAAAAGCGGTTACACATCTCTTGCCTTCATGGCTAATATGAAATAATTTGAAATATGATTTTATTATTTATTTTAGTTTAAATTAAACTTTCATGTGTCCGAATTAGACATTTTTTGACTCTGCCTTTAGCTGATATATTAGACAAAACCTGTGCTGTAGATGGTTTACAGCAATGTAATTAATCAAGCGCTACGGAGTGCAGAAATGTGTCTAATTAAAGATATGACGATATAAAAAGCTGTGTGCATAGCAGTAGTTTTAAATAAAATGATCTCCTGTTACATAAAAGTATTGTTTATAGTGCATAATGTACAAAATGCTCAGCTCTGCATCCCTTTGCAGCCTTTTAGCATCGACTCAGCTCATTATTTTGGTCCATCATCCTGAAGCAGCTTTTCTGTTTTAATTAACCTTGTGGTTAAAAACTGCGGCTTATTCCAGTAAACATGTTGAATCAGGCTGAATGTGCCTTCCTCCTCAGCGCTTACTGCAAGACAGAGAATCTAAAATGGCTCGTAAACAATGCTGGACATCAAGAAAAGGTTACGTTCTCTCAATCGGAGCTGCTGGCAAATCAAGAGTTCAGACAAATTTAATGAGATATGTAGAGTGTGTAAACTCTCATAGAGATCATTTGCTGAATGTTTGTTTTTGAAATGTCCTCTTTGCTAATTGAACTTTCAAGACAATTTTCAGATTTTGATCCAGATTTAAAAATAACTTAAACCTATTAAAATGTCACTGTTTTAGATTTTATCTCCATTTTGAACTTGGTTCGCATTATTTGACGTGTAAAGATTTTGTATAAAATCTGTATCACCACTGCAGTGAACTCTTCACAAAAGTATTGAACTTTTTCACATTTTGTAACTTTAATCTTTAAAAATATGTCTGTAGTTTTATTGTATGTATAAAACTACAACTAAATCTCATATAATTGTGTAGTTAAAAACTAAAATATAAAAGATGTAGATTTGTTTTAACTCTCAGAGCAACTATTTGCCTTCGGAAGCTGTTTAGTATTGGAATGTTTTGTAAAGACTATTTTCAGATAACTTTAGGGAACCAGCATGAAGACAGCAGAAAATATACTTTTGTCTAGATAAATATCCCTGGATTGGTGTGTCTGCTTGCTTTGTAACTGGAGAGCAACCCTTTCTAACAGGGCATCAGCATTAACCACGACACCAGTGGTAAAGGGGAAAGATGTAGATCGGGGTTGGCCAACCTCAGGCCTCTGTAGCAAATGTGCTTTCATGTTTTAGATGAACTCCTGGTTTCACATACTCTATCCTGATGGAGGATTAAACATGAAACGTCTGCAGAGCTCAGTGTGGCCATCTCTGGTGTAAAAGGGAGCATAGTTGTGTTTTAAAATGGCCTAGCCAAAGTCTAGAGCAAAACCCGAAGCTAAGTTCATTTTCTATGATCTTTATATACAGTTTGATTCGTGTTTTTAAATAATTTGGAGAAAGCTTGGCCTTCATATAAGCAAAGATTTTAAAAGGCAAACCCCTGGCGAGGTTTCTTTATTACAATGTTGAGGATTGGCCAACTTGTTGTGTTGAATGTTCTCCAGGGCAAAGCTCCCCCAAATTTGTTTTGCTACCAGATAAGCGCAAAGTCAGCCATATTCAATGACTTCTGCTAATTAATCTAGTTGTATGTGGTAAAACGTAAGTTTCGTTTTGTAATGTGAAAACGGCGTGTGTTGCATTTTTATGCAGATTATGCAGTATTCACCTCAAAGCACAGTGTGAAGGCTCAACCTCATAAAAAAACTGCAAATTTGTTATAATGTTACAAATCATCCGGAAACGAACATTAGCATTAATAGAACTTGAAACGCACCTTTTCTTTTTGCATGAACTCTTCTTTTAGCCACGCTGCAAAGCAAAACAAACATTTAGAGCCTACGCCTTTTGTTCCTTACTATCTACAACTGAATTCAAGAATCCTATTAAGCATCCTGTATCAAACCAATGCTCCTTTCACATCTCATTACACTGCCTTATTACGCATCCATCCTAACAGCGCAGCACCTCCACCCTTCTCCGTACCGCTAATAATGAGGTTTCAATAGCTCCCATTTCTTTTGTTTTCTTATCTCTTCATTGCTGCATAGCTCTTTTTAAATCATTAACGCTAAGAATAATAAATGTGTCTTGCTTTAGCCTGAGGTGCCTTATTTTCAGGCTTTTACAATTACAGTTGGAGGGCAATAATAAACTGCTGAGAAACTTTTTTTTTTTATATGCTGGAATTTTCCTTTATAACGGTTTCTAGCTTAACGGGGAAAAAGCGCTAACAATACAGCTTTTCACATTTTAGTGGCAAATTTTTCCAATAACAGACGGTAAGTTCTGATAGTTTCTATAAAAGATATCAGTTTAGATGTGTCACGCATGACTTAGTTCGATTACCAGTAGGTTTTTAGTTCAAACCCCTGTCAGTCTTATTTGTTTTTATCTGGTTATGTTAAGAAGTCCTGATGGCGCTGATTGGAGGCAGCCTCTCTTCTGTCAGTCTGCAGCTGTGACTACTATAATATGGATGAATGACTAAATTTGGTTTAAACACTTGGAAGTTTTCCAAATAAAAATCCCTTTACCATTTATTTCTCTATATGCTCTATACAGAAATAATTACGCTGAGAGTAAATTAATCTGTTCAAACATAGTCTTAGCGTCTCCTGTCTGTTTATTTTCCTCTGTCCTGCTTTAATAGAAATCAGGCCTCAGCTTAAAGATTTCTCTTTCTCATTGACCCGTTTTTTTCCTTTAAATCTTTTGTTCCTAAAACTTCTCCGTGTTTCTCTAGATCACATCCGGCTCTGTGCGTTTGGTGGTTCAGGACAGCAAGGCCTTGGTGAGTGAGTGGAAGGAACCGCAGGGAAAGAACATCAGCGTAGCCGCCTGCAACCACACGCAAGTAGTGCTTGCTGTGGGACGAGCCCTCTACTACCTGCAGATACTGGCTGGAGAGCTCAAACAGATCAGGTAGGTCACACTGCATCGCCTTTCAGCTTTAAGCAGTTTTTAAAGTTTTTAAACGTCCTGCTGGCTCTTGAATGTCGCAGATCTTCATCCCAGTTTTAATTTGAACTTTAGACCTTTTTTCCACTAAAGAGCAGGATTTATGGTTTCACCGATTACAGGGGGTCATCCAGTTCTTAAGGTAGCAAAGCGGCCCCTGGTTTTTATCTTGTCTATCCACGGAATAATTTGGAAAAGTCTGGGGATCAGAAGGAGTTTGTGTTTTCATCCTGGAACATTTTTGCCCAGTTACTTTGTTATCTTTGAATCAATAAAAGCTTAAAGGAGGGCCTGCAGTGCTTTTTGATGTGAGACTGGGCCGTTTTATGACCATCTTGATGAGTCGTTGATTTGCTGTTAGAGCAATTTTGGTCCTCTAAACATGGTTTCTCTATTTGTCGTTGATGTGTTTCATATCTTTAGAAATGACTTTACCATTCTATTTACTCTGGTACATGTTGCAGATTGAAAAAAATAATATATATATATTTAGATTTCTTATGTTTAGAGTTTTTTTCTTTCCAAAATATGGTGATTAGTCACAGTTACATTTGAAACCTGAAGTTGCATAAATTCACTAAAAAGTTAAATGGATCTTTTTTTTCCTCTCATTTTCGCGGGTATTTAAATTGGATAAACTTTATTTAAACTTGTCTTGCATTAGATCAGTTGGGATCACCAAATAGTTTGTTTTCTTAACATCATAGTGACAAGAGGAGATTTATTTATTAATGTTTTCAAAACCCTCCTGGCACAAATTATATTATTTGTATGTGTGTTAGGGTAAATCCAGTCACATAAAGCGTATAATGACAGCAAAATGCACTCTACCCTTTGGGTATTAATACCTATTTATTTTCCGCTAAATAAATGTATCCTGCTATAAAAATGGAATCATTTGGTGTTTACTTATTAAATGCGCCAAAGAAGCTCTTTAACAGAAAGCTCTTTTACACTCACTGTTGTTTAATGTGTCATTATCCAGCCGCTTCCTGTCCTCAGAAAGTTTGTGTTGTTTTAGCCTAAGGCCCGGTAATTTAGCCTGAGGCGCTACTTGATGTTGTTTTTACCCCAATGCAGCTTCAAGGCGTTTCAGACTCTTTTCCCTTTACAGCGTCTTTGGTTTTCTTTTCCAGTAAACACAAAGTACACAACGTGTTTTTTTTATTTTTCTTGCTCTGTTGACGAGAGGAAAAAAATGGCCAACAGGGCTGCTTGAAGCACAGTATTTGTTTCCCTCTTTGAGTGATTGTAAGTAATGAAATGATAACTCACCTGGACTATGAAATAGTCTTTGAAATATGATCAATAGCGTGCTGGTTTGCTCTGGGGCACAAAGTAGTTTTCACTGTTGCGCAGACCTAGCTTGCTTAATGATATGTTGATGACTGAAACTCTTTTCAGATGTAATATCAGCGCAACTACTCTTAGCAAATTGAGGATATTCATTTATGTTTACATTGCTTGTAAGAATCACTCTATTCAGATATGGGAGAGAGTTACATCATTGTTTTTTTTATTATTCTTTTAATTTGTATAAGTATTTCCAATGATTTGTGTCTTTGTACATAATAAATTGAAGAGCTTTTCCTTTATTTGTTCGTAACGCATTCCAATTAAATCACATTTTAGATGAAGCATTTGAAGTAAAATGCTTGCAGTATTAATTTAGGGGGGGAGAAAAATACATTTTTCCTAGTTGGAAATGTTATGGAAGTAGACAATTTGACCACGATTAAAATTGTCTCCTACATTTTTTATCTGACTCCAATGTGTGACTGAACAGCTGATTGTTTTAACATTTAACAAATCGCAGCTCACATGAGATGAAAAATTCAAAAGTGTCTTTGACACAGTCGTCGCCAACTGTCCGAGTTTATTGTGCGTCCCACGGGCTCCTGCACAGAACATGCATGTGAAGCTAGCTGTCCATTTTCTCTTGTCCACCTCCTCAGTACCACAGAGATGGAGCATGAGGTGGCTTGCCTGGACATCACACCTCTGGGGGAAGGTGGCAACGAGTCAACGCTCTGCGCGGTGGGACTGTGGACCGACATCTCCGCACGTGTCCTCAAGCTGCCCTGTTTCACGGCTCTGCACAAGGAAATGCTGGGCGGAGGTGAGAAAGGGGGCAGAAAATAGCTGAATTTTCTGGATCAAGGGAAATCTGTGACCTGAAGGCAGTGTTGCTTTGTGCACAATAAAGTTGTTACTTTTATTTAATCAGAGATTCTGGGAAAATCAAACTCCCTAGTTTTTCATGCATTATTTAACAGTTTGTTTTTACACCAATATGAAAATCTAGTCCAATATTAATGTCAACATATATGTACATGTATCATGTATATTTCCCTGTAATTACATTTTTATCTTCTCTGCTTTAGTAAAACCTCATTAGATATCCCAAACAGACAATAAAACTTAGCATACCACCAACCTAATAACAAAGTGACTTGAAAACAACAGATTTTATGTTTAGGAGTCTAAAAATCCTGATCCTATAGTGTTTTTGGGGCCGAGTTGTAAATACTTTGTGAACATCTGGACACCAGTTTTAAGCTTAAGCTGATTTGGATTTGTTTATTTCATTTTTAACTGTTTTATTTTAAAGTTCTGTATTGCAGTCAACATTAAAAGTAAATTAATCTCATTTTAAGTTCACTTTTCTAATCATAGTGACTAATCAAAGCACATCTTTACCCTATAGCCTCATGCACACATTTATGCACCGATGTGCAGATCGGTAGAAAACCTGTCACAGGAGGCAGCTGGAATCGTACCTACAATCCACTGAATGCATCACGACTAATCCACAACACAACGGCCCCAGACTAAGATTTAGTGTTTGATTTTGGAGAAACTTCACTGTTAACATGTGTCTATGGAGTTGCATTCTTTTTATTGTGTTTCTATAAGCGCGGGCTTTTATGTCAGCCTTGGGGTGGAGACGGTGTGTTTGTGAGAAGAATCTATTTGCCTTTCAGGATGTGGGCTTCATCTTATGGAGCAGCTTTTTCACTGCTAATATTTAAAGATAAAAGTTTAAATAAACCCCAGGCTAAACTCTCCATCCTGCTTTTCTTTCTTTCTTTTGCTTTGTTTTTAATTACTGCATTTTATGGAGTAATTAAAAAAAGAAACCAAAATGCAACTATATTTAGTTTAGCTTTTAATTAGTTACAACGTTGCAGGAAGTGAACAGGTTAGTTTTTATACAAGGCTTAAAAAAATTTGTGCGATACTTGTAAGGTTGACCTTTTTACTATGTTACTGAATACCGAAAAGGTTTTCAGAACCACTTTACTCACCTTTCACACTTTCCTGGTTTTGTTAGCATTGAAGTTTTTTTGTTTTTTTATCTCTTAGAGTGACTAAATATCTTTGTTTCAAAGTAAAAAAAATCAAGTTGCACAGATTTAAGAGTGGCCGTTGCCCAGAGAAAAAAGGATCAGTTCAAAGAAGGGGTGTTTATCCTTCTGTCTGTAATCATTAAGAAACCGTGATGGATTCTTCTCACAGCCTGTTTTTTCCAATAATCTAACCCGGTTGATGATGTGACTAGTTATTGCGAAAGAAAGCTAAATTAGTTTGTTTGTTTTGGTCCATAGAGATCATCCCTCGCTCCATCCTAATGACCACCTTTGAGGGCAGCTACTATCTGCTGTGTGCTCTGGGAGACGGAGCGCTCTTCTACTTTGGTCTCGACCTACAGACTGGTAGGTTCACCACCAACCACGCTGTGATCCGTCACACCTGAGAACTTGGCAGTTTTAGACAGCTCTGGGCTGTGTGTGTTTAGTGTTTTAAAAAAAATTTTTTTATAATTTGTTTGTAAGAATCTATATATTTTTCAGCATGACTGCCAGAAAAACGTTATTGTAAAAACTATTTTACAGCCTTTGGCAATCCCTGGTAGCATTAACCTGGGAAGTGAGTGGATACAGTTAGATATTAAGCCATTAAGGCTTTCCATTTAAAAAGTGATGGGGGTAAAAGATCATTCATGAATGCAGAGCAGCAGTAAAGAAAACCTGATATTACTGTTTTTATTATTATTAATTCACTCTGTACAGCCTTTTTGGAGTTTTCCAGCAAACGTGTTGGAAGAACATTGTATGTTTTACACATCCAGTAACAGCAGGAGCAGCTTTATTAATAATTCATAAAAGTCTAGGCCAGTTTTAGTCCATTTTTGTGTTTGGGCTTTAATCCTTGAGTCGACGCTGCAGACAATCTTCAACTGCATCATGTTTGTTGCTTAGCAGCTGGAGAACAAGACTCGGGTCAGTATGCAATTTTTTTTAGAAAACAAGTTTCCCATTTATTACCCAAGTTTCACATTTATTCCCCTAGTTTTATTGGAATTGTTTTATGAATCAGGGTGAAATCTTCCTCAACTAAACGTTTTTGTTAGGTAGCTTTACGCTGTAGGTAAAGGTATTGTAATAATCGCTCTCAGAAGCCAGAAAGTTCTACATGGGAGTTTAAACGGCATCATCCTGTCACTATATCCACTTGATTGCATTTAAGCAGGAAGTTTTTAGACAAAAGTAAATTTTACGGCAGATTTCACTCTGCAAATGTATTCGGTTGTTTAAACACCGATTGGCTGGCTGGTCTTTTTCCCGTAATAACTGTTATGAACTTTTACGACTAATTCTGTGTTCTTGTTTCATTATTCGCACATTAAACTGAACCTAAGTTACATCAAACTTTATTTACCCCCCCAGGACATTGACAATTGATGAGATTTCAAAGAGCAGTCAAGTGTTCAAATGTAGTCTATTAGAGATTGCTCTGATTGTCGTTACAGATTGTAACTGTAATTTCTTCAGTGCACAGGAGGACATCGAATTGTCACGTCATTTATCTAATCTAGCATTCTGTCTCATGGCCGAACAGAACTGGCCGCGACTTTGAAGGTGTTGTTGACAATCAGAATCACATATCAGAGTTGCAGAGAATGTTTCTTCCAGCCAAGTTAACAATAAATTAATTGTTTTCTCCAGTTGTTTGTAGACGCTGGGGAAAAAAAAAAGTTGTGCACAAACCCAACCCTGGACTGGGATAATGCTGGAGGAAAGCTCACAGGGATTTGAGAATAATCCAATCACTCCCCCTGTAAACTTCCTGCTCTGAAATGAGTAAAACCAAGGCAGGAGCTGCAGTATGAGTCTGCATATAAATGTACTCATTAATTTTAGGTTTGTTCAGATCGCAGGCATAGGGTTTATGTCGGTAAGAGGGGAGAGAACAGAACTTATAAAGACTGAATATGCTATATCTGCTTTTAGTGCGCTCAAATTAAAACCGAGATGAACTGCAAAGGCGTCCGAACATAGCTCAAGGGCTCGCTGAGCATACAGGGGCGAACATTAGTACAAATTCATCGTTTGACCTTAACAACGGCACTCATAGTACACTCACCTTTCAACCTGGACCCAAATATACGCCTCGACCTCATTTCATCTCCCCAGGCGCCCTCAGCGAGCGTAAGAAGGTCACGCTTGGCACACAGCCCACGGTGCTGCGGACCTTCAGATCGCTCTCCACCTCAAATGTCTTCGCCTGCTCCGACCGGCCTACTGTCATCTACTCGTCCAACCACAAGCTGGTGTTCTCCAACGTCAACCTTAAGGAAGTCAATTACATGTGCCCGCTCAACTCGGAGGGCTACCCAGACAGGTCAGCGGAGCCCCCACCACCGCCCTTGCTGTTTGTTTAGAGCCTTTTTGAGCTAACGTAGCTCTCTGCATGCATTCTCTGCATTAACATGTGCACTTTGTTGGTGTTTCTTATTTATATGGTTGCTCTTAGTTTGGCTCTGGCCAACAACAGCACTCTGACCATCGGAACCATTGATGAAATTCAGAAACTCCACATTCGCACAGTACCTCTCTACGAGTCTCCAAGGTTAGTCCACTCATGATGGATGTTTCACTGCTGCTTCGCCAACGCCATTGCGTTTTCCCATTTGCTTATTGCTCCACTTTCTATGTCACTATCAGACGGATCTGTTACCAGGAGTTTTCGCAGTGTTTCGGGGTTCTGTCCAGCCGAGTGGAGATTCAGGATGTGAGCGGCACCACATCTGCCGTACGGCCCAGCGCAAGCACACAGGTAACCACACATTGGCCCAGTTGCCTAACAACTGGATTTTCTAGGGATGTCCAAACAAAACATTTTCGCTTCCGATATGTTACAAATATCTCAGCACTCAGTATTGCCTTCTACCAACATTGACCTGGTACAATATCGGCATAAATCATACATACCTTTTATTACTTTTGGAGTGTGGAATGTTAAAAAAAACGTATGAGGCCAGATTAGTCTCAAAAAGAAGGAACTCACGCAGTGTTTGCCACAAATGCACATGCTCTGGTTCACAGTTGTATTTCAGATTCACAAATGCACACAACTTGTTTCAAAAATGTACACATTATGGTTCACAAATATAACTTTTAATTCCACTTGTAATCTAAATCCACTGGTCACACGAATCCCTGAATGTGGGTTAGAAACCCGTTACTCATTTGTGAAACTCGCTGCATTCGTGAGAGAATCCTCTGTGGTTAATTTTGAGACTCATTTAACGCCGCAGGTCAACAAACGTCACCATTGGCTGATGAATCTGTCAATCAAATTCACACAGGCCAATCGAATAGCTCGTTACATTTTACCAACAATCGCAGAGTCACCGTCATGCGCATGTGCAGTACAGGTGAAACCGGAAAATGCATTAAGCTGAAGTTGGCTAAAGGGCGATTCCGCTCAAATTTCCCTATCTTCGGCACATTTAATCTTCTCTAGATAAAAAACGACAAAACAAACACTTCAAACCTGGACTGGATTGTTCTAAAGAGATTGCAGATTATTTAAATCCAGGTTTAAATAATCTGGTGAAACCTTTTTCTGATTTGTGAAACTTCAATAAAGGCACAGTTTCAGCACTTTTTTAGGTTCTGCATCACACTTAAGCTGCCCCTGCTCCAAAACTGCAAAACAGACAACCTTCAAACCTAGACTGGATTATTCTATTGTACTAGCGAAATAATAAGAGCATAATAAAATAAATAAATAAAAACCGGCAAATGTTGATTATTATTAAAAGTTGGATTTAAAATAATATAAAAGTTGCATGTGAAGCTCTTCTCTCTCACTGTAAAACATGCATAAAGTTATTGATCACTTCAATAGCTTCATTTTTTTGACACATGATTAATTATTTTTTTCATTCATATTGCTTCAATAAGTTTAATTCTCTTAGATCTCCTCCATTTGACAATTCTTAATTTTCAACTGCCTCAGCCCTGGTCAGTGC
The DNA here is from genome assembly GCA_032876305.1 of Orestias chungarensis. Taxonomy (NCBI): domain Eukaryota; kingdom Metazoa; phylum Chordata; class Actinopteri; order Cyprinodontiformes; family Cyprinodontidae; genus Orestias; species Orestias chungarensis. The sequence goes on from JAVLVB010000646.1 coordinate 74,689, forward strand.
TTTTGTTTTAGTCATTGCATTTATGGATGCCTGTGTTATATCCCAAAATGTTAGGTTAAAAACTATTTTATAAAGATTCAAATTTTTACATTTTAATCAAAATTATAAATAAACCTTTCCTTTTTTTCTGAATGTTTTTATGACTTTGCTGTCTTTTATTGTCCAAGCATGCATGACATTTTCTGCTGTCACTACCTGTTCATCCAGGAGGAGTGAAAACTGAAATGTGGCATCACTGTACCAGACAGAATGTCCAGTAAAGTTGAGAGCTGGAGCAGCTGAAGTGTGATGCTGAAACTGTGCCTTTTATTTAAGTTTCACAAATCAGAGAAAGGTTTCACAAATCACAATTCTTGATTTAAATAATCTGCAATCTCTTTAGAACAATCCAGTCCAGGTTTGAAGTGTTTGTTTTGTAGTTTTTTTATCCAGAGAATTTGAGCGGAATCACCCTTCAGCCAACTTCAGCTTCGTTCATTTTCGGGTTTCACCTGTACTGCGCATGACAGTGACTCTGTCGTGTGCATTTCCGAATTAATATTACAAGTTTGCATAAATACATTTGTGAAACAGAACATGTGCATTTTTGAATCTGAAATACAACTGTGAACCAGAGCATGTGCATTTCTGGAAAACACTGCGTGAGTTCATTCTTTTTGAGACTAATCTGGCCTCATAAGAACTTTATTATGTGATCTAGAAAGCAGTATTTTTACAAGCAAATACTTCGCTCCTACTCCTTGCTATTTGTTAGCATACACTGTTGTAATGGACACTCAATAAGCTCTGAATGCATAATGCAAGCATCTGAAAAGAAATGGTGGCCCAGATTTAATATCACATTACAATCTCATAACAGTTTCTTCTTGTTGCTACGGGTCATAAGTTTGTGGATTACTCAGTTTCAGGTTTGAATCAATTTCTATTACCGTAATTCCCGGACTATAGAGCGTACCTGATTATAAGCCCCACCCAGTACATTTTTAAAGGAAAAACCATTTTGTACATACATAAGCCGCACCTGTCTATTAGCCGCATGTGCCTACATTGAAACATAGTACACGGTACACAGAAAGAGTTTTCAAAGTCTTAATAATATATCTTAGCTTTTCTTTCCAAACAGTGCCTGTCGTAACACAGCAGCAACACCACAGCACTAACGGGGCCTGGTTAAAAAAATAACATACCAGTGTTCCATCGAGTCGCATTTCCCCGTCAGATGATGTTTCCCCTGTGTCTTTTTGCCGTCCCGCTTCGCTTCTCTTCGCACACGCGGCAAACATCGCGCGTGCTTGTTAACGCTCGTAACCAGCGACCCGTGCTTGCCCTGCAATACAACGACGGACACCGTGAAAGCTCAAACAAAGTCTTTTATATGTATATACATCAGACTTGAATCCAATTCTTGTGCCTCCTGTCAGAATAAAGGTGCAGCTAAAAGGATGATAAAAAACATGCAGCAAAAATGAGAATTTCTGGATCACTCGCACATTTTCTTGGAAATAATACCAAGAAAAGCTTTTATCAGTGGCTCAGTTCAGATGAAGACAGGAGTAAACAATGCCAGTGTGGAAAAAGTATCCCATCCATGGTGGCAAACAAGCAAGGGCAAACAAAGCAGGAAGAAGCTCTTCTGTATGCTCTGGCTGAAAAAAAAGATGCAACTTTGAGTTTCTTTTCTCAAATTTGAATCCTGTTTTGTTAGCTATGAGAATTTGATTTCACAAACACTCCATAATGAAGGTCATGTTCATAATTATCAGGCAGCAGCCAAACGACCCTTAAACATGACATTTAACATCATCAGGGAGAGCCCGTCAAATTGTGTTTGACTGGTTTGGCTCAAAGAGACGCCACATTACCCGCGCCCATTAAATTGGGACGAAGTTCACGGTTTAGTCTGAGAATGATTCATGAAAATAAATGTTCTGTTTTGTGAATGCAAAGTCTTCTTCAAGATTCAACCAGTAAAAGTAGACGCCATCAGCCAAAACTTGCTTAAAACAGACTTGATTGTTTTGGTAAATTAAGTTTAAAAATTGTACATCTGGTTAATTGAACAAATCTTGTTAATCAAAACCTGCATATACTTTGGTAGGTATTAAAATAACCACTCAGTGTTTCCAGTCATCCGTTTTTATGCCAACAGTACCTCAAACACATTTCCGTTATGAATAAAAGAGGGACAGTTAAAGCTGAAGCAATCTTTAAAAGTTGTGTTCTTCTAATTAAGGTAAATAAATCCGAATGCAAACACTAACAAAATGAATCCACGCTGTTCCTTTAGATCCGATCAGATCAGTCGGAGAGTTAATTAGAAACTCCTCTCTGTCGTGTTAGATCGCTTGTGATACCCGTTTCATTCAGCTCAGCTCTACGCATTTTCCAGAGGGGACAGGTGTGTACTTTTGCTTGTTTGTGTTAACCGCCGCAGAGCCTCTCGCATATGATGACCAGGATGATGTTTACCTGATTTTGAATGCAGCACATCTGCTGCTACAGATGGTGCCGACTGTGCAGCTCGCTCGTCCCACACAGGCACATCGTGTATTGTGTTGTTTTTTTTTCTTCGTTTTCTTTTGTCATGCACCACATTTGTCTTTGCCCTCACTTCTCCCTGCGTCTTGTCTCGTATATTTACAGGCGCTCTCCAGCAGCGTGAGCTCTAGCAAGCTCTTCCCTAGCAGCACCTCTCCACATGAGAGCTCCTTCGGCGAGGAGGTGGAGGTTCACAGTCTGCTCGTCGTGGATCAACACACCTTTGAAGGTGAGGCGGCCGAGGCTACATTTCCATTTGAACTCTGCGCTTTTTCATTCGTATGAAGCCTCTGATGAGAACCAGTGGAGGAACGGTTGATCTCATAAGAATTATACAGTTTTAATGAAGTAAAATTAGCTTGACGTGATACATTGATATGTTAATTTCCAGGTCAGTATCCACTTTGAGCTGATTTGTTTTATTGATGCTGTCCATAGTCCTCAGTTATTGCTTGAACACTTTTTGCAGGGAAGTTGTGTCTGCTATTCTGTTTTGCATTGCAGATTTATTTCTGCACCAAGACCTTCCTTTAAAAGCTGCTACTATACCCCCGTAAATTAGTGTATTAGTCCCGTTAACAGTATGTAACTAAGCGGCTGTCTCAGCACAACGTACGCACAGCTGACTGCCGTTGATGTGAGACGCATTCTCATGCAGAGGACGTGGGATCTAAATTGCGTGCCACTTCGTTTATCAGCTGCCCCGGCATATAAACGGCCTATCTTAATGAGGAAAACATCAATAAACGCATTAAAAAGCCTCTCAGGTTCAGAGAAGTGAAGGAAGGATTCATAAATAATATCTCGGAGAGAAATATTGATAAGCAAAGATGCATTTGTCCATGCATAATAAGAAAATCAATACACCGACGCCAAATCCTCTCTGACAAGATAGTATGAGCTGCACTCCTTGTGGAATATTTAATATGGATACTTAATTTAGTTAAACGGCAGGGTCTGAAGCGATTTACCTGCTCCTGGAGTCTTTTCCTTGTTGCTCTTTGCAGATAAACTCCTTTATATAAAGAGAACAACCTGACCAGAAAAGAGGAAATTAGTGGTGCAGTTGTTTAATTTCTTTTTATTTATTTTTAAGGTACATTATAAACCTAGTGACCAAACCGAAAGTTCCTTCCTTCGTGGAGATTTTGTTTTGCCGACCGATCAAAGAACTTTTACAACATTATTCACAATTTGTCACACATTCACACCCCAGTTAGCAGATCAGGGGCGATGTGGGGGTTTACTGGCACTTTGACACTTTGTTCTACACTGTACCATGAAACACATCTCACCACATTTAACGTTGTAAAGCCTCTTGAATTAATGTAATTTCTACATATTTTTGTTTATTGTTAACCTTCTCTACTCTGATGCCCCTAAAGGAAATATATGGCAGCCAATTACCTTTAAAGGTCACGGGTCTTAAGTTTTATTGTATGTATCGCAATCGGACGCTCCACACATCAGAACTAAAAAAGTGACAGGAAGAGAGCCAAACCTTCTCACAAGCAATATTGGGACTTGGGACTAAAATAAGGAGCCGTGTTCAAGCAAAGCCGAAACAGAACCTTTTGTTTTTTTAAGCCCTCAACCTACATTTTTTGACATTTATGTGGGATTGCCGGGACGGTGAAATTGGTCAGGAAATGAAGCTAAATATTACACGAACCATTGTTGGAAGAAAACCTGTTAGACGCTGCAAAAGATTTGAGACTATGCTAGAAGTTCATTTAACCTGAAATGTTGATTCTGCAACAGCTGTTGACTAAAAATGCTGAATTTCAATGCCGTCTACACTTTTTAGATTTTCAGTTATCAAAAAAAAAAGTTTTTTTTTTAACTTTAACATCACAATTTATTTTTTTACTATTACAAAAAAATGTCAATAAATAAAAATTCTTGGGGTATCAACACTTTGCATTACATGTGATCCTAGTTTATTTTATTTATATATAACTTGACCTATTTATATATAAGTGAGTTTATCTGTGGGTCCAACATCAGGTAGTTTAGCAATTTTTTATGCCTGTGTCTCCCGTGCTGTGACCTGTAACCAAAGACCGATTATGTTCTACTTGTTTTCATGTTTGCTTTGTGGAATCAGAGAAGCGGTCCGGCCTTCGTTATGGCCGAGGACTCATTTCTATTAAGCTTGCAATGGGAATATGTCACAATTAATCTAGGAACTCTTGTGGTCCGGACGGGCACCACTTATAATAGCAGTACTTAATTATTGTTATTTTTTTGTGTAAAACAAATGTGTACATCACCGCGTTACATGGATTTTTCGTGACATTACTGCGTCCAAATGGCTTCATAAAGGCGATTTTTGAGCTGTTCTTCCTCTGTTTCGTGTTTCTGCCAGTTCTTCATGCCCATCAGTTCCTCCCCAGCGAGTATGCCCTCAGCATCGTGTCGTGTCGTCTGGGAAAAGACCCATCTGTTTACTTCATCGTCGGCACTGCCATGGTTTACCCAGAGGAGGCCGAGCCCAAGCAGGGTCGAATCATTGTCTTCCATTACACCGACGGTCAGTCGCCGAGCTTTCCTCAGCTTTTCAAACGGATTCCACGCCTCTCTTTTGATTCTTTTCATCTTTTCATGTTTGTCCTCTCACCCCGATTACTCTGCTTTTGTTCTCTTCATCCTTCGCTCGTTTCATTTTCTCCTCCCTGCACTCCATGTTGTATTTTAGGCACGGATACTCTGTCCTACTGTGCTCTTGTTTCCCTTCTCACTCAATCATTTTCTTATCACTTCCTCTCCGACATTCCCCCTCTCGCCAGCAGTGTTTTTTTTCTTCCCTTCACACACGCTTTCTGACAAAATACATTGCTTGTATGCCGTTTATCCAAGTCCAGCCCTTGATGTTACCCTCACTTTGTATTCTGAGTGCAGGACTGTCTCAATTTCAACCCTTTCTCACATCTCTTCCCCAGTTGTTCTCTCCAGGACCTTGCAGGCGATGATTTAACTCATTGTTGCATGTGTGGCACTTTGAGTGCTCTGTGAACACTGACCGACTCATCTCTCCTGCAGGGAAACTTCAAACCGTGGCTGAAAAAGAGGTGAAGGGTGCCGTCTATTCAATGGTGGAGTTCAGTGGAAAGCTACTGGCCAGCATAAATAGCACAGTGAGTGTGGAGATGTGAAAAGCTGTTTCTTCGCATAATAACTTTATTTTATTTCTTTATACATGTAATCTCAGGGCAAAATCATCTCAATCCAATAATACAGACGTTCCAGGGAATTTGCGTTATAAAACGTCGCTTAAGGTTCAAGTTAGTATTCAAACTACTTTAGATAGTGTGGCACCCACTCCTCCTGGACCAGCATGCAGAGACAGGAGACATCTGCTTCCGTTGTGTCGTCGATTCCACAGCAATCCACCATACTTAGAAAGAATGCTTGCAGTGCCAGTGGAGAGGGAAAAACTCCCCTTTAACAGAAAGAAACCTCCAGCAGATCTGAAACTGGAACCTGGCTTTACGAGCGACCATCCCCCACGGCCGACTCAGGGTGTGAAGAGACTTAATACACAAATGAAGCAAAACATTGATAAAAAAAATAAGTTAAAACCGATATGCCAATAAAATATGAAAAACCTTTAAAAAGGGAAACGTCATAGCTTACGACCATGAAACATACAGTATATTTATTTATATCACACAATTATGAGATCTAAGTTATTAATAATCAGCCTGCTGGTTTCTTCATGACTCATTTAAAGCTTAACGGTGAAGAGACAATGGTGAAATATCTAACTTTAGACACGCGCCTCACGTTTGACAGTCACACCTCAAAGGTCGTGAATTGTATTGTACAACATCCTGATCATTGACAAACATCTACATTTTTTAAGCCACTGAGAATGTTTGTCAATAGAAAACACAACCCTGAAGCCTTTTAGACATGACCCCAATTTACCACCATATTTTTATTTAGCTTTGCTTTTGTGTTGTGTACTTTTAATGCTTGGTTATACAAAGACCCTCCTATGAATGAACACTGAAAGTCCTGTAGTGTATCCCATGTTAAATGTCTTAGGATTGGTGTCACAGGCAACATCTAACCTGACATCATCCTGCTCGCTTAGTAAACATGTAAAACTACACCTCATGAAAACAGTTAAAGTTGGGACCATTAATGTCTTGACTGGCAACTAACTACAACAAGGAAAAAAAAATATATATATGCAATAAACCTTTTAAAAATGTTGTGCCTTTTAAGTTTTAAATCTGCTCAGTTTGTGATTGATCCTTAGTCTTTCACAACAACCTTACAGAAGCAAACTGAAGCTGCGGAAAATACTTTCTAATTTTATCTTTGATACTGTCTTTAAACTTCCTCCGAAGTTGTGACCGAATGGTTTGTTGTCCTTTCAATGGTCCTAATGTGAACAGTCTGTTAACGTTTTACGTCACGTTATTTTTTTAATCTTTTCAGGAAAACGACTTTCGTCAACAAACTATTCTCTCAGTTCATTTCGCTTTGCTCTTCTGGCTTCAGCTTCAGGTGACCTGTTTCCTGTCTCCTACATTTACTTTAGGAGGCATATGATCTTTCAACACAGAAAAGCACCGTTCCATTAATTATACCACGCCATGTCTAAATAAAACTTTCCCAAGTGTGTTGGAGTGAAATCACTGAACATACAGTGTGAAACAAATGGTCTTCCCCCCCGCTGCCCTATAATACCGCGCTCATCCATGAACACGTATAGATAGATTAAAGGGATTTGGAAGGCCGCCTTATCTTGAGATATCAAGAATAAAATTGTCATGGTTTAGGATTTCTGGAGCTCATTTGCAGCAGCTCTGCTTTCAAGCTTTGCCCTAACGCCCAGACGTGGAATAAAATGCTTTACCCAAATTAGTTCTGAATAAACATAAGAGTATTGTTCATTCAAACAGAAATGAATATAAATAAAATCAGGAATTGTGGTCGCCATATTTTCATCTATGTAACAATGCAAACTGATCAGGTTAAAGCAATTATAAGGCTTTTTCACAGGCACCTTAGTTTTTATTTAATTGAAATGTTTTAAGCTGGGAAAATATGTACTTTGAACTTCTTACCAGTTTTTTTAACAGAAATTAAAATAGTTTAACAAAATACAATTTAAAACAAAGAAAAGGTTTTAATTATGTAAAGAGGTACATTTTTAAATTATTAGAAGATAATACTTTTTTTTGGCTTCTATTGATCCTTATTTGATATCCGTTTTTATCACGGGTCTTATTCTTATACATGTCCTTTTAGGTTAATAACAAACAAAACAAACTTGCTCTGCATACTGTCTGCATTCAGTACTGGTTTAAAACCTTTATAGATCCTTGCAGTGACGTAAAAATACTTTCAAGTTTGTCTAATATTTGTATTTGCAATAGCGGAAAATCCTCAGTTGTTGGGATTTCAAACCATCATCCATTACATTTTTTATTTGTTTACCACTATATTTAAGGTTTCACCACTGGATGTTAAATTGAATACATCTTATTATTTCTGAAATCAAAGGGTCATAAATTGGCCCAGTGCTTCTCACAAAAAAACCAATAAATGACCTTTTCCCTAAACTAGTTAGTTATCCTTGTTGTGCCTTTAAGACGCTGAGCAGAGTCCGTCTCTTTAATGATGCTGCTGGAGTTGCTAATTAACCGTGCGTTGCGATTGCCCAAGTCGAACTTCTAATGTGATTGGTTGGAGGCTGGGAATTGTCTTCATGGAGCTACACTGTGAAAATGTATTGATCCAGATCCTACAGCGCTATGGATAATCATAAAGCTCTATAGCACTCAAAGGTAGATATGCTCAGTCAATCAGAAAAATGTCTCTGTACAGTTTGGGAATTTTATTCCAGCTGTTTGGAGCATATTGGACCATAAAATGTATACTAGATTTTCAGATTTCGAACAATTAATAGAAATTAGTTTCTCTGATGTTTTATAATTCCCCTTTTAAGGGATTATCTTATACACTCCAGTCAAATTACCATGAGGCCATTGAGTAAGTCAAGGCTTTGCCTCTTCATCAGTTTATTTTTAAAAGCTTAAACGTGAACATTTCAAAGCACATCAAGTTCCTCAACTACTAAAATTCATAAAGCTGACAGTAACTCGAGGTAACTGGAGGAAAAACCTTACATTCGCTCAGACACGTTAATCGGTGTGAATCTAAAACGCCTGCACAGGTTACAAAGAACTTGCAAGGCTAACATGTTTTATCTTTTGTTGATAGCTAAGATAGCTGCTTAAACAAGAGTGCTCCTGGTTTTTAGGTCCGTCTGTACGAGTGGACGGCCGAGAAGGAGCTGAGGACCGAGTGCAACCACTACAACAACATCATGGCGCTCTACCTGAAGACCAAAGGAGATTTCATCCTGGTGGGAGACCTGATGAGGTCTGTGCTTCTGCTGGCATACAAACCCATGGAGGGCAACTTTGAAGAGGTGAGATGTGAGGAAAGAATGCCTGAAGAGTTTGAAGAAGGTGGGGAAATTGAAGACTGCGTGTCGCTGATAGAAAATCACAAAGCAGTTTTCGCTTTCAACCCGCGGCACTTTATTGTATGTTCTGAGTTCTGTTTTAGCGTGTAGATTTTCCACCTTGACTGACGTGTTTGGGGTGCATATAAGGCGAGCAAAACATTTTAGTTGGTTTTTCTTCTGCACCCTTTTTTTAAATTGGGAGAAAAATCATTTGGCAGCTAGGTAAACTAGTTTTAAAGTAGAAATGCATCAAACTGAGCGTATTACTGACTTGATTGGATAAGAAGATAAAAGAGCTTTTCTCGGACGTTGAGCGTCCATCTCAGGCTCCCTGGGTAAATTATAAATAAGTTCAACAGCTTTTCCCACAGAAACACAGTTTTAGATTCAAGATTGTTTGCGCACATAGTTTTACCTAGATATAATTTTTTTATTGATCGACTCTCCTGAACCAATCCAGTATAAGAACAGGAAAAGGGATTGTATTTTTCAGTACCTTATTGTGATTATTTAGCGTAATCAAGTGACCTCAGATCATAGCCAAATTGGATTTTGTCTCTTTAAGAACATTCTATGCTTTCCAACGCCGCCAAATTTACAAATGTTGGTAGGAGAGTCGTATTTTGTTATATAAAGGAGGTACATTTTTGTGTATAGCTTTAAAAAATGGTAACTCAGGATATAGTTGCACAGTTCCAGCAACTGTTTCCTACTTGCTGCTGGCACTAGTGTAGCCGTCAGGGATGGCTGCTGTGTGCGATACAGCTCTGCAGGGAATCTGAAGCTCAAGAGTAGTGCTGTGTGTAAATAGACGCCACGTTGTGTGGAAACCATTCAGCATCCTCCTAATGGTTCTAAAAGGTTCAAGGATTACTTATACATGCAATGATAATTATGTTTATGTTTTAGGTAAGACATAATAACGTGACATAAAGCTAAATAAGTGAATTTTCCTATAAAAAAAACCACCTGAATTTAAACGGTAGTTAAATTTACCTCTGCAGTTCAAATGCATCCAGTAACAACTTGAGGTTGTGATTGGTGCTTTTTCTGGCACAGTTTGCTCTTCTTTATAAATTTCACCTGTTTGCAGGCAACCTGTGTGCTTTATATATATTTTTGTCAATTTTCCACAGATTGCCCGTGATTTTAATCCAAACTGGATGACCGCTGTGGAGATTCTCGACGACGACAACTTCCTGGGAGCGGAGAACGCGTTCAACTTGTTTGTTTGCCAAAAGGACAGGTGTGAAAAAAGGATAAGCTCTCCCTGTGTATAAATACTTAAGCTCAGTGATCGTTTTCTCCCTATATTTATCATAGTCCCCTAGAGCTTTTTATCTAGATCAGAACTAGCCTAAATGTCCTTAAATTGTCTCCTAATGCTTGCTGATGCTGTCATTAGGATGCTGTTTCTTCAACATGCACACTCCAGTTTTTAGCTCAGCATCGTTGCTACCAATGTGGCACTGCAGTATTTTCCTCGCATTAATGCTGGAAATTATGATTCATCTTGCAGCCGAGCTTTTTAGACACTCTCCTGCTTTTTTTCTTTGTTCTCTGTAATAATCTTACTGTTGGTCGAATGTTGACTCTAAGGGAAAGGCAGAGAGATGTGGTCAGAAGACGCTTGTGTTACATCTATGTCTTCACTCATTATCCATCTAATCTGTCAGAGCCGACCTCTCACTGCTTTTGACCTTTATTTTTGTAGCACATCTCTGTTACTGTTGCTCTTTTCACTGTTTCTCAGCCTTTTTAGCCATTACCTCTCTATCATGCGCTGACCTTTTCCCGGCACTTCTCATGTGACCGTCTTTGTTTTCTACTTGATTGATTGATAGTTTTGCCCCCGACAAGTTCCCGGATTTGCCTCTGACCTTCATATTATCTCTCCCCGCCACCAGTGCGGCCACGACCGACGAGGAGCGCCAGCATCTGCAGGAGGTCGGCGTCTTTCACCTCGGAGAGTTCGTAAACGTCTTCTGCCACGGGTCACTGGTGCTACAGAACCTGGGGGAGAGCTCCACGCCCACCCAGGGATCTGTGCTCTTCGGTACAGTTAACGGGATGATCGGTAAGCACCTGGGTGACATCGGTCTGAACCAAAGATTTTCTTGTCTTTAAGAACATATTAAAACATTTTATGAATGTTTATATTTTCTTGTCTTGATAGATAAAAAAAGCAAGACACTTTAATATAAATGCTGCTGATTCATACCAGCACATTAAAAGGGAGGAGAGGATTACTTTCTGTCGCCTTTTTGAGGTTAAAATCTTAAATAAAAATGTAGATGGTTTGTTTTACCCTGAATTGTTCAATTCTTAGTAAAAGATCTCCCCAAAACAAGTGTTTAAATTCCCAATTTCCTTTGTTTCTCCTTTCCCAGTGGAGTCTCCACATACAAGCAGTTATTGATTTTTTGCTGTGACATTCACTGTTGAGACTTCCGCCTACTTCTGTCTTGATTCAGTGGATATGAGCAGGATTTAGGTTGCAGAGCCGTAAACTCCCCAGCTTTATTTCTTTCCTAAGACTTCTACCCATGCTGCTCAGGATGAATCCCAAACATCCCTGAACTTTATTTGCTTCTGCTGGCAGATATATTTCATTTTCTGACAGCAGGAAACCCCACGTTCAATCTTTTTAGAAGACTGTATTTAAAATCTTGAAATGTACCTACAAAAAGATGCTTTATGAAATAATTATGAAGTATTGTTTGTACTTTTAAAAGAAGCTAAATGTAGTCTCTAAACAAATTAGGTAAACAAAAAGTCTCCACACTGATTTCTCACTAGCAGACAATTGGTTTTTGCAGAGAATGACATAAAACTTGAGGCAATCACATCAGAGTCACGCCTCTCATTATTCAGATTGAAGCCAGTGACTTTCAGCCTGGCAGTAATGATGTAGGAGATGAAAAAGAGCGTGTGCTAATCTGGACACCACAGCGCTCCCAGAGCTCTAAAACACAGCACATTATTTCACCTCTGCACCTCCTGTGATTCCCTAAAAAGTCTCGGCAGAAAAGTTTCATAGGAAATGAAAACCACAGTTTTTCTTGTGAAAACTTTTACTCTCTAACCCCCGAACCGAAATGAGCTTCAAGCGCGTAATGAAGATAAAATGCCACTGCTGGTCTTATCGGTCTGCGATATGGTGTGATGTATGATACGTTTCTTAACAAAAGCTGCAAGATGATGGGATATATGTATATGTATATATATATATATATATATGTGTATGTATATATATATATATATATATATGTATGTATATATATATATATATATATATATATGTATATATATATATATATATATATATATATATATGTATATGTATATATGTATAT
>JAVLVB010000646.1:108317-118681 GCA_032876305.1 Orestias chungarensis
ATCACACACTTGGTCGCCTGTTTTAATATAGTTTGTCATGGATGCTCTTCTTCGTGATGTTAGGGACCACTGCACCAAACATCAAACATCTTATTCCCGTGTGTTGTTTTATTGAAGAACCAGTGTTGCAGCAGCTGTCTCCTCGTGACTCCTCAGAGTTAGAGCTGGCACTTACTGAAGGTGTTTCATTTGACTTCCTTGACTCCCTATAGAAAACCTCTGCTCTTTGTCGGAGACTCAAATGGGTAGAACTCCTCGATTTTGCCCGGGTGAACTCTGCGGTTCCCTCAAGGAAACAAGCGGACTATTGTATGGAGTCTTAACTGCATGGTTAATGCATTTGGCTCTGACAGGAAGCCTCTGCTTTCTGGCACATAATTTGCGACTTACATTTTTGCAGTGCAGCAGCTGAGGTGATGTCTTTCTCCTGTCTCGGTACTGCGCTGCAAGCCGATAAAACAATAAAGCAGGTCCTGACTGTGCACTCTTTGTCTTTTCCTGTTGCTTAAAATATTCTAGGCTCTCTGGGAGAAAGGGGCATCCTGTTCTTATTTTGTTGGCACACTTTTATGTCTCTCAGAGCATATAGGTTTCCGTTTAAAATTCAAGCATCGTAATAATTAATTCCTTTTTCTGGTCTTGTACAATCTGGTCTCTTTGCAGTATTAAATTTAGACCTTTAGCCCCCTGAAAAACTATTAAAAATCTGATTTACAGAAGATTAGAGTTCTGCTTTTCTGTGTAATCTTCCCAATCCAACAATTATCCACAGTAAGAAAGGAAAATTAAGACATCTGAGAACTAAAATTGTGATTGAAGTGTTTCAGACTTGACTCAAAATGCATGAAATGTCTAATAATCTGTATGAAAACTGAAGTTTTCCTCTGTGTGTTGGTGGTAGGAAGACCAAATGTCTTCTGTTTAAGATTAGAGAAAGGAATGACCCTTTCATTTTCCAAAATTACTCAACCAAGAAGATTACATTTGATGAGAAACTGTCCTCGAATGGTCTCTCTGCACATTATTTCCGCACAATTGTGTTAATAATGTAGTTCTTGTAATCATGTTAACTTCGATGGGATCGTATCTGATGCTCAGGCATACAGCATGAAATATTCAAGTCGAGGTGGCCTACATTAGGCGATGAATGTTGTTTTTTCTTTCTTCTTTTTTTTTATAAAACACACTGGAGGCAAGCTTGTGATACCAGCGCTCAACTCTGATAACCATGTTAAGATGCTAATCTGGGGGTCCAAACAAAGATTTATTATGCATGGGAAGAATCTAGACATCTTCTAGCACTCAGTGTACAATACAAGTGCATTTACTCACAGGGCAAGAAAGTAAGAGCACAAACAACCCAGAGGCTGGTCAGATTTGTAAATAAAAAGTTGTTTTTTTTATATTGGGATAAAAGGCATTTTATTTTTCTGTAAAAGCCACGATGTCCTTCAATGCAGTTCACTAAGTCAAAGCTTCAGGAAAACTGTGATTTATTATTATCTCGTTTCTCTATTGTGCAGTGTCAAGGAGCTCGAGCGACACAGGTAGTAAGAAGGTCAATCTTTGAATGATAAACTGTCTAAATGGCTTAAGTACCAGTTAAAAGGCCAGTTCAGCATTTTTCATTTTGAGTAGTTTAGGAGCTAGAGTTAACAATAAGAACTGATTCCACGTTATATTGAGCAGGGATTTACATGGAAAATGCTGGTACACTTCCTGATACACTACCTAAAGGAAACAAAAATAGAAAAAAGAACACTTTGTGTAATTTTTATTTAGAGTAACCATCTAGTAGTGAAAAATGCTTCGAAAGATTTAAGTACACATTATTTTTTCATGTTTGTTAGTTGGTGTTCAATACAGGGTGACAGCTGGTGGTGATGTTTTGACGACTAAGCTTTGTTGGAGTTATATTTCCCAGTAATTTCCCCCCTCCTGCAACTTTCTTTTTTTGTGTGTGCTAATAGAGACTTAGGTGGAAACACGTATTATTTTATTCTTCTTCATGAGTTGTGAATCCTGCCAAACCAACTCTGTCTTTACATCCAAGCTGTCATGAACTGAGCTGGGATCGGATCAACATGTGTACAGGACGGCAGTGGTCTCATAATTGCAGATTTACTGAAAAGCCTAATAAACTTCCATAAACTGGATAACAAGCAAACCATGAGGGAAGTATCCGGCAGAAAGGAAAGAGAGGAGCCTATGTTTAGGGAGAGAGAAAGGTGGAACAATAGAAGAATGATTTGTTGATCTGGTGCAGCTATGAGAAATCAGGGGAATGGCTGAGTGAGAGACAGAGAGTGGCAACAGGGAAACAGGAGGATTGCAGAAAGCAGGGAAGTTTTTCCTCTTCATTGTCGCTACATGCATGCTCAGTATGAGGGATCATTAAAGTCAACGACAACACAAGCCATTGTTTTGGTCTGCTGATTCCAGAGGAGTGAATGCTGCAAGTCAATGACTCAATGCAATCTGCTGGGGTTCCTTAGATTGGAAACTTTTTAAATCGATTTGTTTATGATGTATCTTTGATTTTAATTGATTTTCTGTGAAGTGACTTGAGACGACATCTTTTGTAAATTGGCGCTATATAAATAAACTGATTCTTGATTGTTGCTCAGTTCCACTAGGTTGCCAACTGTTGCTGCCGCTTGTCTGGTGGAGCTGGGATGATTGGTGCTTTGTGGGATGGGAGCCTGGCCAGGGGAGTGAAGCTTAAAGGTGGAGCAATCGGTAAGTGGAGGCCATTAAGGGAGACAGATTCAAGGATTACTCAAACAACCTTGAAAGAGTCAAAGCAACGCTTCAGGTGCATTTTTGATGAAGAAATGAAGTTAGAAGATAATATATAGTTTTCGAAATGTTTCCAGCACCTGCAGTCCAAATTTATTTTTAGCTCTCGTGATTGTTATTATTTTTATTTGTTACATTTAGTCAATTTTTTGAGGATTTTTTGCTTTTGCCTCAACTTGGACAATCAAGATTTTTCTTTTATCAGCAGAATAAGAAATATAAACCTGATGGGCTACATATCAGGCTTATCGAGCCTTATCTTACTCAGTTGTGTTATATTTTAGTCTGAGCTTTTCAAACAACTTCTGACAGGAAATAGTGTTTTAGCTGTGTTGATGTTTTCACCAGAGGGTTTTCTGATTTAGCTGCTCAGCCACTAAGAGGAAACTTTTGATTGAGCCAACACTTAAAAAAAATGTTAATTGACTAAATATAAGTTTTGAGAGGGCACGTTCTGTCCTCATCTAAGTTTAACGAGATGCTTCGAAAGTACCTCCCTGTCAAGCAACAAATTGTGGAGCTAAGAAATATAAATTATTCAACATCTGGGAACTATTTTTGTATGTGTGGTGTTCGCCGCTGTACTCTGTGGACTGTGCGTGTGGATTTGTCGACCTGCATGCGGGTGCGCAACTGCATAAATATTGGATAATAGGTCACACTCGTCTCTTACCTAACATCAACCTGCAGGTCATTCATTGTCCTTCTGAGTGATGGGAGGATGTTTAAATCATTCAGTGCTGTCACTGCTAAGGTCACAAAGTAAGGTTACCAGAAGTTTACGTTCGCAGTACAGCTGGTGGCTTACATAAGAAACATAAAGTGGTTGGTAAAAGTGTATTTTACGTGATAAATCACCACATACTCATCTGCTATTAGTAAATTAATGTCAATTGCAAAGAAACAGATGTATGAGCTGCTGTGTAAAAGTTTAGAGGATTGTTATGGGTTCTTAGGATAACTGAGAAACAAAGTAGTCGAGCCAGGGAAAAAGTTTTGGATAAGCTTGGAAGTTCACTGCTTGGATGCTTTTAGTTACGTGAGGTTCAAAGTAAAAGGTGTACATCCAAAATGCTGTGTGTGGCAGGAAAGCAAGTCTGTACAACATACTGAGCACATCATTCCCATAGTCAAACATGGTGGTGATGGCATCATGCTGGGGGTTTTCTTTCTAGGTAGTTGATAAGTGTAGTTTTCTTTCAGGGTTCCCTCTAAACATAAACCCCAGATAGCGAGTTGTTTTACCTGTCACCGGAATTATCACAATTCCTTATTTTTGTCTGTCAATATCAGCAGTTTTGCTGTGTAATCCCAAAGACTTCCTGAGATTATCTTTAACTCCCATAATGTTTTCTTTTGTATTACCGAATAGAATAAAATACAAGGTTAGAGGAACAACTAGAGGCTTGACAGCAGTTAAGACTGAGGTAGAGGTTCAAGGAATATAACATTTAAAACTAGTGTTTGAATTGCCCAAATGAATGGCCCCAAAAAAAAAAAAAATATATATATACATATTATTATTATTATTTTGGTTTAAAATTGACTAAATGATGAGTTATTGGTTAGTTATTTATTGTATGTATGTCCGGACAGTGTCTGAAAAGGAAAATTATCAGACACTGTGTCACAAAACGCTGTTATGTTGTAGATCCAGATGCTGAAGATGGAGATGCCGTTGGATGAGATGAGGATTTGATTGCAGGTTTGGATGACGAACAAAGGAACCCAGAACAGCAACGGAACACAAAGAGTGAATGCTAGCGTGGCATGTAGAGGTGCAACAGAACAGAGACCGGCAGACTGGAGACGACAAGGAACTAAGGGAACACTGGAGATCAACGAGGACGACAATAAGGACATAGAGCAGGGAGGAACCTAACGTGGATGATCGAGCGGTGAGTAGTTAGGACAACCAGGTATATAAGCTGGGAGGATGAGAAGTGGAACAAAGGAAGTAATTAGACAGCAGAGTGTTTACAGGTGTGTGTGTTTAAGAGAGAAGCTGAGGCAGAGAGAAAATGTCAACAGGTAACAAGAGGGAAATATAAAGAATAGGAGAAGGAAAATACAGAAAACATTAATATTAATCAAACAAAACTACTACACATGCAAAGGAAGATACTAAAAACTAAATGGTTAAATTAGGAGGCAAAAGGAGAACATATCAAAACATACTGAAAAAATACTAGAAGCAATAACTAGGGAAACACTAACCACGAACAAAAACA
This sequence comes from Orestias chungarensis, assembly GCA_032876305.1. NCBI lineage: Eukaryota > Metazoa > Chordata > Actinopteri > Cyprinodontiformes > Cyprinodontidae > Orestias > Orestias chungarensis. The sequence goes on from JAVLVB010000646.1 coordinate 113,348, forward strand.
TACCATGACACATTGGTTGTTGCATTTTTTTATGAAAACAATACAGGTTAATTAAAGAAAATAAAACATAGCCTTTTTTTAAATCTGTTGTTAAATTTAAAATTAAACCAAATGTAAATTATTGAAATTGTGTTTTAATTTGTTCTCTACAGCTTTAAAACTCAATAATCAGAGTTAATAGAACAGTAATATGAAAGGATTCTCTCTTTATTTGAGATTTTAGGTCTCAAAAACCCTCAGAGTCATAACAGAAAAAGCAACAAAATGTTGCAGTCCTGCTGCGATCTGCCTAATAACTCGAACACTTTACTGTTACACCGTATCTCCTGAAAAACTAATTAGGGGAGGCTCCATAGGCACTTCAGGAAGACTTCTAATGAGGCAAAGCCTCTTTCGTTTTCAGCAGACCATGGGGCCCTGTCGGGCTCACCAACAGGACAATTATTGCTGTTGACATCACACCTGAGCATGAAAAGGGAGAGTTAATGCGTCTGAACTTTTTTGAAGCAAAGGTTGCTGCAAGACCACATAGTGGAAAAACAATTAGGCTTTTAATGTGGTCAGCATTCTGTCATTTGGCATTTCCTGCCTCTTGCTTTGAAAATCCCGATTTTAATTCCATTAGAAGTTTAGTTTCAGCTCCTTACAAATTGCGCCACAATTGGCTGTGTCGGGTTGAGTGGTAGATGTTTAAACAAAAGCATTCAGAGTTTGATGGATGGCCACCTGCTACAGCAGCTGCCAAGCCTGACTTTACTTCATGCACGGTCACTCAGAAGTCAAACTAGCATAGGAAGCACATTCAGTTCATTATAAAATGCGGAATCACACTAGAAGTGTTAAGAATGTTCTTCTATTAGTGGGAGTACATCTTTCCAAGTATTTGTACTATTTTGCAAAATGCAAAGCATTGGTTTACGTAAATGTGTTCATTAAAATCTAACAAGCCTTTTTCAGTTCTAAGTTTGGATCTTTATTCATCAAATTTGTCTTTATGTTCATGTAAATAAGTTTAAATTGAGTCTAAGTTTAAGAATGCATCTGTGAGATATTTGCAAATTCTGAAAATGTGGATTTAACGCTTTCCAATGACGTTGAACACAGAAATAAAAAATAAACAACGGAGAATAAATGTTGGTGCTCTTCGAACAAATTAAAGGAGCAATGCGCCCTAAAGGATTTTAAAAAGTTTTCACAACGGTTCCTCATTTACATTCCTTAAAATGTTATATGGCTATCTCTTCTTTTGATGAACTCTTCTTATTATGAAATGATTTTAACATCTTTTCAAACTGATGCAGTTTGACAGTGCACATATGAAAGCTTTGTTAGTTTGACTGAAAAATTAATATTTAACTTTTTTAAATTTACTGTAAACTGATGGAACATTGAAAGGAATATGTTTTCTTTTTATCTTTCATTTTGCCAAAGCTCTTAGACGGACATTCAAGCATTCCAGGTTAGCGTGAAAACATTCAATTTAAAAAAATACTTTTAGTGCAATAAACAGAATATAACAAAGCTGGTGGGTTTTTGCAGAAGGAACAATCAGAGGATCAGATTCTGTGCTCTAAGTGAATTGAAAAGCAGGCAGTTTAGTCTGTGTTGTCAGGTCGAAGATAGGTCTCTGCAAACTTAAATGGAAAAATAAATGCTATCAAAGAAATGCAAAGAAATAGCACATCCATTCTGACAGAAAGCTGCAATCTGAGAGAGCGCATTCATTTTTGCTTGAAATATTGCAATTTGAAAAGGTCCTTTATTTGTGTTTTCATACTTCTGTGCACGTGGGGAGGAGTTTCAAATGGGAGAAAACTGTTTCGGGATCTTGGACAAAACTCTGCTGCTGTAATGCTACTTGATCCGATAAAATTTCTGTCCAAGTAAAAACGAATGTTTCCAGGATTTGTCTGATACTGTATCATTACCAAGCATAAATCCCCATCCATCATATCTGTAACCCCTTAACTTAATGCTATAATCACTTAACGGTTCTGAACTAGCAACTAGGCTCGATAGGATTACAAGAACAAAGTTGATAAATGAAATAGCTGGAGGCGTAAATGAGCAGAAATAGTTATTATTTGGTAACAACAACAAAATTAGAACAAAATACAATTCATCAAAAACTTTACCAACAGTAATAAAAATACAGTATTAATAACCAGCCAACATATAAGATTGAAAACCCCAGTCGTATATATATAATATGTCAGTTTGTTCTTTTTAGTCTTTGTTCTAGTCAAAATAACGTCAGCAGCATCAGTCCTTGTTCATTAAGTGCTGTGCTTTGTTACCACAGACGTTTCCACGGGAAAGAAAAAGGGTGTTCTTCATGAAGAGTTCAGGTCTACTCAGGGCACAGGCTCCCCATCTACATCCGGACAAAAATTAAGGATCCGATCCAAATTTCTTTCAATCAGCAAAAAAAACCGAGCCTGCATACAATAATGATATTATTATATACAGCTATATAAATCCAAAATAATTTCTAATCTTACAGCTATAGCTTAGTTTTAACCTTCAGTTCTATTACCACAGTAATATTCTACATGCATGGATTTTTTTTACTCAAAATATCCTTTGCAATGCATGAAATTATTCCAACACATGTAACAAATATATGAAATTGTCTTAACCATGAAATTATGATTTTATACTTTTATATTAGCATTTTTTTATTCTGACATGAAATAAAACTCCAATGTTTTCTAAAAACCCTCTGAGCTGATGGGTTCACATTGCATTTAAATGCCTTTTTTTTACTTTTTAAACCCATAAAACACACATTTAGCTTCAAACGTAACTTTCAACCAAAACATAGTGCAAAACAAAACTTAAATATAATATTTATTGTCAGGGATTTTTAAACAGAAATAAACTGACTCACAATTTAGCATTATTAAACAACTAATTTTCATCCTGCTGCTAACATGTTTCCTGAACACTCCCTCAGCTAATAGATTAGCAATTAGCTTCCATAAAATAAAAATGTAAATGCAATGAAAAAATAATGTGAAAAGGGGAGAGAAAAAAAAAATACATTTTCTCTACTGGGTTACATATCCGTCCTCATAGTCTCCAGTTCATGATTGGACTAGGAACTGCTCTGAGTGGCGTTTTAATTAAAGGGGGATGTATAAATTACTCAAACTAAAGTGCTACAGCTGTAAAAAATCCTCACAACTTAAGTGAGCTCACAAGCACTCTTACGTTTTACAATGTAGAGTCTGATCATACGTAGCATCCTTGGTCTGCTTGGAAAAAAATCTAAGCCAAAGGTTTTAGATTGAGACTGATCAAATAAGTAAAAAGCGAATGGATTCCACTTTGATGAGATGATGAACACCAGCTAGCGTATGCGTGCATGTAAGACCTATATGCTGGGGAATGCCAAAAATGGTATTGTATATAGGTTGGTCGGAGCCATTTAAAGCCATTAATTGTCTAGTGATCAACAGTGATTTCTAGAACTGGGCCGACATTTTCCTAATGATCCGACCGTTCGGACTAGTGCTGCAGTTTGAAATAAAATCTTGGCTGTTACAGATGACCACTTCATTACCTTGTTTGGAGAAATTTTCCAGCTTAAACACAATTGACAGTCAACATTGTGCTATTTATAAGACGTAAAGGAGACTGCGTCTCAAATTAATTTGTTTTAAGGAGCCTCTTTCATTTTTAGCAGACCAGGTTGCCCTGTCGAACTCACCAACAGGACAATTATTGCTGTTGACATCACACCTAGGGATAAAAAGGGAGAGTTAATGGGTCTGAAGTTTTTGAATCAACTACAACGACAACACCACATAGTGGAGAAACAATTAGACTAAGAAGGTGTTCAGTCATTTGGTCTTTTCTGCCTTTTTCCTTAAAAAAAACCAAAACAGATTTTTAATCCATTAGAAGTTAGTCTGCTTTAATCTTACCATTTATATTTGACAGCAGTAGTGGATGTAGTATTTCTTTATACACACCCAGAATGTCTTCAGCATTAAATGAGATCCACCAGAGATAAATTATCACAAGCAGACAGTATAATATGCATTTTTACAAAGAATCATTCAATTTAATATTTTTTTTCCCTCACTTGAATTGCAGAGAGCTTTACGGCAGAAAAAGGCTTTAATTATGAACAACCCATGAGGATCCTCAGCATGAGACTGTAATAAAACAACAAAGCGCCCTCAGTCAGAGTCTTATCTGGAGTTGCTTTAACACAGACTGTGACAGTTGATCAGAATCTTAATCATATTGTTTTGGCACGTGAAAAATGACATGCTCACACATGCTCAACAAAATATTTTAAAAAACGCCTTCCTGGCACTTCCTAACACTTGAAGGTTTGATGGCTTAAGTCTTCAGCATATGTTAGATGAAGCCTTTACTAGAGGATCAAACAAGCTCAGATTTTTTCCAAAACGCCCTCAACACATCTAGTTATATTGGTAAATTTATTCCACATGATATTGCTAGCTAGGGAGAAAGAGTCTATCCACTATGTGAATAATTAAAAAGAGTAACTGTTTCATTTTGTCTCCAGGCTTCCGTAACATCCTTTAGTTCAAGGCTTTTGTGCATGTGGATGTTCCCATGTTCTCTGTTTCAACTTATGTCTTTTTGTGAATACTTAGAAGGCCATAATGGGTCACCAGAGAAATATAATATTTATGGCTCAAGATAAAGTCTGCAAAAAGAATTTCTAATTTATTTCCAGCATCTCATAGAGTCACTGTTTGCCATCTCCAAATTACAAGTTTGACCATTTTTTTTTTATACCTAAACTGTTGCATTTAAAAGCAGATAAACCACAGGTGGAATGAAGATACATTTAGCCTTGATCAGTTTCATCACAGCGAGCCGTGAGAGATTTAGCACACAATAACAGATGAACTGCCACTTTTAAAAGGTGAGCAGTTATTTTTAAGCTTATCTGTTCCGACAGTGCACTTACAGCCGACACGTAGACTTAAAAACAAGAAAAGGAAAAAGAAATGAAAGAATATCAGAATAAAAACTAACTGATTTAAGAGCTCTAAGAGCATGAAGAACCGAGCAAGCTTTGAGAAAGTGTTCACATGAAAACAGGCTGTTTATAATTTACAGTTGAGTAGAAAATTCTGGTTAATTAATATTATAATGGCTGATAACAGAGAAAGAATTTATTAGTACAGATGAGCTACCGGAGATCCACGTCGGTGGAGTCTTACTCCTCTAAATGTGTACAAACACCTTGTTCAAGTATGTATATATATATATATATATATATATATATATATATATATATATATATATATATATATATATATATATATATATATATATATATATATA
>JAVLVB010000646.1:118781-136230 GCA_032876305.1 Orestias chungarensis
ATCACACACTTGGTCGCCTGTTTTAATATAGTTTGTCATGGATGCTCTTCTTCGTGATGTTAGGGACCACTGCACCAAACATCAAACATCTTATTCCCGTGTGTTGTTTTATTGAAGAACCAGTGTTGCAGCAGCTGTCTCCTCGTGACTCCTCAGAGTTAGAGCTGGCACTTACTGAAGGTGTTTCATTTGACTTCCTAGACTCCCTGTAGAAAACCTCTGCTCTTTGTCGGAGACTCAAATGGATAGAACTCCTCGATTTTGCCCGGGTGAACTCTGCGGTTCCCTCAAGGAAACAAGCGGACTATTGTATGGAGTCTTAACTGCATGGTTAATGCATTTGGCTCTGACAGGAAGCCTCTGCTTTCTGGCACATAATTTGCGACTTACATTTTTGCAGTGCAGCAGCTGAGGTGATGTCTTGCTCCTGTCTCGGTACTGCGCTGCAAGCCGATAAAACAATAAAGCAGGTCCTGACTGTGCACTCTTTGTCTTTTCCTGTTGCTTAAAATATTCTAGGCCCTCTGGGAGAAAGGGGCATCCTATTCTTATTTTGTTGGCACACTTTTATGTCTCTCAGAGCATATAGGTTTCAGTTTAAAATTCAAGCTTCATAATAATTAATTCCTTTTTCTGGTCTTGTACAATCTGGTCTCTTTGCAGTATTAAATTTAGACCTTTAGCCCCCTGAAGAACTATTAAAAATCTGGTTTACAGAAGATTAGAGTTCTTCTTTTCTGTGTAATCTTCCCAATCCAACAATTATCCACAGTAAGAAAGGAAAATTAAGACATCTGAGAACTAAAATTGAGATTGAAGTGTTTCAGAATTGACTCAAAATGCATGAAATGTCTAATAATCTGTATGAAAACTGAAGTTTTCCTCTCTGTGTTGGTGGTAGGAAGACCAAATGTCTTCTGTTTAAGATTAGAGAAAGGAATGACCCTTTCATTTTCCAAAATTACTCAACCAAGAAGATTACATTTGATGAGAAACTGTCCTCGAATGGTCTCTCTGCACATTATTTCCGCACAATTGTGTTAATAATGTAGTTCTTGTAATCATGTTAACTTCGATGGGATTGGATCTGATGCTCAGGCATAAAGCATGAAATATTCAAGTCGAGGTGGCATACATTAGGCGATGAATGTTGTTTTTTCTTTGTTTTTCTTTTGTGTGTGTTAATAGAGACTTAGGTGGAAACACATATTATTTTATTCTTCTTCATGAGTTGTGAATCCTGCCAAACCAACTCTGTCTTTACATCCAAGCTGTCACGAACTGAGCTGGGATCGGATCAACATGTGTACAGGACGGCGGTGGTCTCATAATTGCAGATTTACTGAAAAGCCTAATAAACTTCCATAAACTGGATAACAAGCAAACCATGAGGGAAGTATCCGGCATAAAGGAAAGAGAGGAGCCTATGTTTAGGGAGAGTGAAAGGTGGAATGGCTGAGTGAGAGACAGAGAGTGGCAACAGGGAAACCGGAGGATTGCAGAAAACAGGGAAGTTTTTCCTCTTCATTGTCGCTACATGCATGCTCGGTATGAGGGATCATTAAAGTCAACGACAACACAAGCCATTGTTTCGGTCTGCTGATTCCAGAGGAGCGAATGCTGCAAGTCAATGACTCGATTAATCCGCTCGGGTTCCTTATATTGAAAATCTTTTTCAAACTGATTTGTAATGATATATCTAAGATTTTAATTGATTATCTTGTAAAGTGACTTGAGACGACATTTGTTGTAAATTGGCGCTATATAAATAAACGGATTCTTGATTGTTGCTCAGTTCCACCAGGTTGCCAACTGTTGCTGCCGCTTGTCTGGTGGAGCTGGGATGATTGGTGCTTTGTGGGATGGGAGCCTGGCCAGGGGAGTGAAGCTTAAAGGTGGAGCAATCGGTAAATGGAGGCCATTAAGGGAGACAGATTCAAGGATTACTCAAACAACCTTGAAAGAGTCAAAGCAACGCTTCGGGTGCATTTTTGATAAAGAAATGAAGTTAGAAGATAATATATAGTTTTCGAAATGTTTCCAGAACCTGCAGTCCAAATTGGTTTTTAGCTCTTGTGACAGTTTAATTTTTATTTGTTACATTTAGTCAATTTTTTGAGGATTTTTTGCGTTTGGCTCAACTTGGACAATCAAGAGTTTTTTTTTTTTTTTTATCAGCAGAATAAGAAATATAAACCTGATGGGTAACCTTTCAGGCTTATCTAGCCTTATCTTACTCAGTTGTGTTATATTTTAGTTTTTACAGGTTAAAAATCTATGTCTGAGCTTTTCAAACAACTTCTGACAGGAAATAGTGTTTTAGCTGTGTTGATGTTTTCTGATTTAGCTGCTCAGCCACTAAGAGGAAACTTTTGATTGAGCCAACACTTAAAAAAAAGAGTTAATTGACTAAATATAAGTTTTGAGAGGGCACGTTCTGTCCTCATCTAAGTTTAACGAGATGCTTCGAAAGTACCTCCCTGTCAAGCAACAAATTGTGGAGCTAAGAAATATAAATTATTCAACATCTGGGAACTATTTTTGTATGTGTGGTGTTCGCCGCTGTACTCTAGCTGTGGACTGTGCGTGTGGATTTGTCGACCTGCATGCGGGCGCGCAACTGCATAAATATTGGATAATAGGTCACACTCGTCTCTTACCTAACATCAACCTGCAGGTCATTCATTGTCCTTCTGACTGATGGGAGGATGTTTAAATCATTCAGTGCTGTCACTGCTAAGGTCACAAAGTAAGGTTACCAGAAATTTACGTTCGCAGTACAGCTGGTGGCTTACATAAGAAACATAAAGTGGTTGGTAAAAGTGTATTTTACGTGATAAATCACCACGTACTCATCTGCTATTAGTAAATTAATGTCAATTGCAAAGAAACAGATGTATGAGTTGCTGTGTAAAAGTTTAGAGGTTTGTTATGGGTTCTTAGGATAACTGAGAAACAAAGTAGTCGAGCCAGGGAAAAAGTTTTGGATAAGCTTGGAAGTTCACTGCTTGGATGCTTTTAGTTACGTGAGGTTCAAAGTAAAAGGTGTACATCCAAAATGCTGTGTGTAGCAGGAAAGCAAGTCTGTACAACATACTGAGCACATGATTCCCATAGTCAAACATGGTGGTGATGTCATCATGCTGGGGGTTTTCTTTCTAGGTAGTTGATAAGTGTATTTTTCTTTCAGGGTTGCCTCCAAACATAGACCCCAGATAGCGAGTTGTTTTACCTGTCACCGGAATTATCACAATTCCTTATTTTTGTCTGTCAAAATCATCAGTTTTGCTGTGTAATCCCAAAGACTTCCTGAGATTATCTTTAACTCCCATAATGTTTTCTTTTGTATTACCGAATAGAATAAAATACAAGGTTAGAGGAACAACTAGAGGCTTGACAGCAGTTAAGACTGAGGTAGAGGTTCAAGGAATATAACATTTAAAACTAGTGTTTGAATTGCCCAAATGAATGGCCCAAAAAAATATATATATATATATACATATTATTATTATTATTATTTTGGTTTAAAATTGACTAAAAGATGAGTTATTGGTTAATTATTTATTGTATGTCCCATAAGTATCTATAGGTTGAAGGAAATGATCAGACACAAAACGCTGTTATGTTGTAGATCCAGATGCTGAAGATGGAGACGCCGTTGGATGAGATGAGGATTTGATTGCAGGTTTGGATGACGAACAAAGGAACCCAGAACAGCAACGGAACACAGAGAGTGAATGCTAGCGTGGCATGTAGAGGTGCAACAGAACAGAGATCGGCAGACTGGAGACAACAAGGAACTAAGGGAACTCAGAAGGAACACTGGAGATCAACGAGGACGACAATAAGGACATAGAGCACGGAGGAACCTAACGTGGATGATCGAGCGGTGAGTAGTTAGGACAACCAGGTATATTAGCTGGGAGGATGAGAAGTGGAACAAAGGAAGTAATTAGACAGCAGAGTGTTTACAGGTGTGTGTGTTTAAGAGAGAAGCTGAGGCAGAGAGAAAATGTCAACAGGAAACAACAGGGAAATATAAAGAATAGGAAAAGGAAAATACAGAAAACATTAATATTAATCAAACAAAACTACTGCACATGCAAAGGAAGGTACTAAAAACTAAATTGTTAAATTATGATGCAAAAGGAGAACATATCAAAACATACTGAAAAAATAACTAGAAGGAATAACTAGCGAAACACGAACAAACACATACCATGACACATTGGTTGTTGCATTTTTTTATGAAAACAATATAGGTTAATTAAAGAAAATAAAACATAGCCTTTTTCAAAATCTGTCGTTAAATTAAAAATGAAACCAAATGTAAATTATTGAAATTGTGTTTTAATTTGTTCTGTACAGCTTTAAAACTCAATAATCAGAGTTAATAGAACAGTAATATTAAAGGATTATCTCTTTATTTGAGATTTTAGGTCTCAAAAACCCTTAGAGTCATAACAGAAAAAGCAACAAAATATTACAGTCCTGCTGCGATCTGCCTAATAACTCGAACACTTTACTGTTACACCGTATCTCCTGAAAAACTAATTAGGGGAGGCTCCATCGGCACTTCAGGAAGACTTCTAATGAGGCAAAGCCTCTTTTGTTTTCAGCAGACCATGGGGCCCTGTCGGGCTCACCAACAGAACAATTATTGCTGTTGACATCACACCTGAGCATGAAAAGGGAGAGTTAATGCGTCTGAACTTTTTTGAAGCAAAGGTTGCTACAAGACCACATAGTGGAAAAACAATTAGGCTTTTAATGTGGTCAGCATTCTGTCATTTGGCATTTCCTGCCTCTTGCTTTGAAAAACCTGATTTTAATTCCATTAGAAGTTTAGTTTCAGCTCCTTACAAATTGCGCCACAATTGGCTGTGTCGGGTTGATTGGTAGATGTTTAAACAAAAGCATTCAGAGTTTGATGGATGGCCACCTGCAACAGCAGCTGCCAAGCCTGACTTTCCTTCATGCACGGTCACTCGGAAGTCAAACTAGCATAGGAAGCACATTCAGTTCATTATAAAATGCGGAATCACACTAGAAGTGTTAAGAATGTTCTTCTATTAGTGGGAGTACATCTTTCCAAGTATTTGTACTATTTTGCAAAATGCAAAGCATTGGTATACGTAAATGTGTTCATTAAAATCTAACAAGCCTTTTTCAGTTCTAAGTTTGGATCTTTATTCATCAAATTTGTCTTTATGTTCATGTAAATAAGTTTAAATTGAGTCTAAGTTTAAGAATGCATCTGTGAGATATTTGCAAATTCTGAAAATGTGGATTTAATGCTTTCCAATGACGTTGAACACAGAAATTAAAAAATAAACAACGGAGAATAAATGTTGGTGCTCTTCGAACAAATTAAAGGAGCAATGCGCCCTAAAGGATTTTAAAAAGTTTTCACAACGGTTCCTCATTTACATTCCTTAAAATGTTATATAGCTATCTCTTCTTTTGATGAACTCTTCTTATTATGAAATGATTTTAACATCTTTTCAAACTGATGCAGTTTGACAGTGCACATATGAAAGCTTCGTTAGTTTGACTGAAAAATTAATATTTAACTTTTTTAAATTTACTCTAAACTGATGGAACATTGAAAGGAATATGTTTTCTTTTTATCTTTCATTTTGCCAAAGCTCTTAGACGGACATTCAAGCATTCCAGGTTAGCGTGAAAACATTCAATTTAAAAAAATACTTTTAGTGCAATAAACAGAATATAACAAAGCTGGTGGGTTTTTGCAGAAGGAACAATCAGAGGATCAGATTCGGTGCTCTAAGTGAATTGAAAAGCAGGCAGTTTTGTCTGTGTTGTCAGGTCGAGGATTGGTCTCTGCAAACTTAAATGGAAAAATAAATGCTATCAAAGAAATGCAAAGAAATAGCACATCAATTTGGACAGAAAGCTGCAATCTGAGAGAGCGCATTAATTTCTGCTTGAAATATTGCAATTTGAAAAAGTCCTTTATTTGTGTTTTCATGCTTTTGTGCACGTGGGGAGGAGTTTCAAATGGGAGAAAACTGTTTCGGGATCTTGGACAAAACTCTGCTGCTGTAATGCTACTTGATCCGATAAAATTTCTGTCCAAGTAAAAACGAATGTTTCCAGGATTTGTCTGATGCTGTATCATTACCAAGCATAAATCCCCATCCATCATATCTGTAACCCCTTAACTTAATGCTATAATCACTTAACAGTTCTGAACTAGCAACTAGGCTCGGTAGGATTACAAGAACAAAGTCGATAACAAATGAATTAGCTGGAGGCGTAAATGAGCAGAAATAGTTATTATTTGGTAACAACAACAAAATTAGAACAAAATACAATTTATCAAAAACTTTACCAACAGTAATAAAAATACAGTATTAATAACCAGCCAGTATATAAAATTGGAAACCCCAGTCGTATATATATAATATGTCAGTTTGTTCTTTTTAGTCTTTGTTCTAGTCAAAATATCGTCAGCAGCATCAGTCCTTGTTCATTAAGTGCTGTGCTTTGTTACCACAGACGTTTCCACGGGAAAGAAAAAGCGTGTTCTTCATGAAGAGTTCAGGTCTACTCAGGGCACAGGCTCCCCATCTCCATCCGGACAAAAATTAAGGATCCGATCCAAATTTCTTTCAATCAGCAAAAAAAAAAAAACAAGCCTGCATACAATAATGATATTATTATATACAGCTATATAAATCCAAAAAAATTTCTAATCTTACAGCTATAGCTTAGTTTTAACATTCAGTTCTATTACCACAGTAATATTGTACATGCATGTCTTTTTTTACTCAAAATATCCTTTGCAATGCATGAAATTATTCTAACACATGTAACAAATATATGAAATTGTCTTAACCATGAAATTATGATTTTATACTTTTATATTAGCATTTTTAAATTCTGACATGAAATAAAACTTATATGTAGTCTTCCAAGCTCCAATGTTTTCTAAAACCCTCTGAGCTGATGGGTTCACATTGCATTTAAATGCTTCTTTTTTTTTTAACTTTTTAAACCCATAAAACACACATTTAGCTTCAAACGTCACTTTCAACCAAAACATAGTGCAAAACAAAACTTAAATATAATATTTATTGTCAGGGATATTTAAACAGAAATAAACTGACTCACAATTTAGCATTATTAAACAACTAATTTTCATCCTGCTGCTAACATGTTTCCTGAACACTCCCTCAGCTAATAGATTTGCCAATTAGCTTCCATAAAATACAATAACTGGCTCAGCATGTGTTTTTACCAACTCACAATGTTCATCCATATGATTCAGCACGGAAGTAAGGCTACCGAAAAGGATCACTCTTCCGCTTTTCAAAATAAACGTATTTTTTCTTAGGAAAAATAAAAATGTAAATGCAATGAAAAAATAATGTGAAAAGGAGAGAGAAAAAAATATATATATATTTTCTCTACTGGGTTACATATCCGTCCTCATAGTCTCCAGTTCATGATTGGACTAGGAACTGCTCTGAGTGGCGTTTTAATTAAAGGGGGATGTATAAATTACTCAAACTAAAGTGCTAAAGCTGTAAAAAATCCTCACAACTTAATGGAGCTCACAAGCACTCTTACGTTTTACTGTGTAGAGTCTGATCATACGTAGCATCCTTGGTCTGCTTGGAAAAAAATCTAAGCCAAAGGTTTTAGATTGAGACTGATCAAATAAGTAAAAAGCGAATGGATTCCACCTTGATGAGATGATGAACACCAGCTAGCGTATGCGTGCATGTAAGACCTATATGCTGGGGAATGCCAAATATGGTATTGTATATAGGTTGGTCGGAGCCATTTAAAGGAGGCCATGTAGTGTGATCAACAGGGATTTCTAGAACTGGGCCGAGATTTTCCTAATGATCCGACCGTTTGGACTAGTGCTGCAGTTTGAAGTAAAATCTTGGCTGTTACAGATGACCACTTCATTACCTTGTTTGGAGAAATTTTCCAGCTTAAACACAATTGACATTCAACATTGTGCTATTTATAAGACATAAAGGAGACTGCGTCTCAAATTAATTTGTTTTAAGGAGCCTCTTTCGTTTTTAGCAGACCACGTTGCCCTGTCGAACTCACCAACAGGACAATTATTGCTGTTGACATCACACCTAAGGATAAAAAGGGAGAGTTAATGCGTCTGAAGTTTTTGAATCATTACAACGACAATACCACATAGTGGAGAAACAATTAGACTAAGAAGGTGTTCAGTCAATTGGTCTTTTCTGCCTTTTTCCTTAAAAAAACAAACAAACAATTTTTTAATCCATTAGAAGTTAGTCTGCTTTAATCTTACCATTTATATTTGACAGCAGTAGTGGATGTAGTATTTCTTTAGACACACCCAGAATGTCTTCAGCATTGAATGAGATCCAGCAGAGATAAATTATCACAAGTATAATATACATTTTTACATAGAATCATTCAATTTAATATATTTTTTTCCTCACTTGAATTGCAGAGAGCTTTACGGCAGAAAAAGGCTTTAATTATGGACAACCCATGAGGATCCTCAGCATGAGACTGTAATAAAACAACAAAGCGCCCTCAGTCAGAGTCTTATCTGGAGTTGCTTTAACACAGACTGTTACAGTTGATCAGAATCTTACTCATATTGTTTTGGCAAGTGAAAAACAACATGCTCACACACAGGGTAATAGAAATAACAAAATATTTTAAAAAACGCCTTCCTGGCACCTCCTAACACTTGAAGGTCTTTGATGGCTTAAGTCTTCAGCATATGTCAGATGAAGCCTTTACTAGAGGATCAAACAAGCTCAGATTTTTTCCAAAACGCCCTCAACACATCTAGTTATATTGGTAAATTTGCTCCAAATGATATTGCTAGCTAGGGAGAAACAGTCTATCCACTATGTGAATAATTAAAAACAGTAACTGTTTCATTTTGTCTCCAGGCTTCCGTAACATCCTTTAGTTCAAGGCTCTTGTGCATGTGGATGTTCCCATGTTTTATGTTTCATCTTATGTCTTTTTGTGAATAGTTAGAAGGCCATAATAGGTCACCAGAGAAATATAATATTTATGGCTCAAGATAAAGTCTGCAAAAAGAATTCCTAATTTATTTCCAGCATCTCATAGAGTCACTGTTTGTCATCTCCAAATTACAAGTTTGACCATTTTTTTTTTTACCTAAACTGTTGCATTTAAGAGCAGATAAACCACAGGTGGAATGAAGAAACATTTAGCCTTGATCAGTTTCATCACAGCGAGCCGTGAGAGATTTAGCACACAATAAAATGTGAGCAGTTATTTTTAAGCTTATCTGTTCCGACAGTGCTCTTACAGCCGACACGTACACTTAAAAACAAGAAAAGGAAAAAGAAATGAAAGAATATCAGAATAAAAACAAACTGATTTAAGAGGTCTAAGAGCATGAAGAACCGAGCAGGCTTTGAGAAAGTGTTCACATGAAAACAGGCTGTTTATAATGTACAGTTGAGTAGAAAATTCTGGTTAATTAATATTATAATGGCTGATTACAGAGAAATAATTAATTAGTACAGATGAGCTACCGGAGATCCACGTCGGTGGAATCTTAATCCTCTAAATGTGTACAAACACCTTGTTCAAGTATGTATATATATATATATATATATATATATATATATTTATATATATAATCTTTATCTCAAGCAAGTGGTTAAAAATAAATCTAATATCATCCTACTTTTATGGTCTCATCTGAATTAAAGTGAACGCACCGCACAATCAGATCATAATAATAATGTATACTTTATTGATCCCGTAGGACATTGTTTTTGGTGTACACCACACCAAGGCAGCCATTTTGCAGGCGCCAGGTAGGCAGTAGCACAAAGGGTGTTGCCTAAGGACCCACACTGGATGATGTGGTATTTTGCCATGGGCTGGATTTGAATCCCTGACCTTCCAATTGGAAGTCAGGCAACATACCACTTGAGCTATCCAGTCAATAATTATCATCATATCACTGCATCTATATCAGGACAAGTGAAGGGAAATAGGAAGACATTTCTAACAGGTTGTGCCCTCTACCCAATGTCTATTAATACCACAATGGTGAGTTATCAATTTGGTTTATTCAGGTCTCCCTTTACAATAAAAATGTACTCCTGACGAAGATTTTCTTCACTCATTCCGACGGAAGGAATTCGAAATGTCAGCCTCTCTGGTGATAGACGGCTGTTTTCATTTAGCTACAATGAACCCCAGGGACATTTCATTAACATATTAAGTTCAAAACCGAACGGCTCTATCGGGTTTACCTTTCTCCCATAAACAGAGATCATAATATGAATACAAATGGGGTATTAACCTCATGGAAGCGACCTTAGAGGTAAAATAAGGTGTTGTTTAGTTTTTGCCGCCTTTTGAATTTGACGAAATACCTTTCCGATTTTTTGCTGCATTTTCTAAAACACTGACCAAACCTGGCACTGATACTCTGCTGGCTGTTTTCATAGTCTGAGCCGTGCTTTCATCTCACCTCTGGTCACATCGGCACAAAGTATCTTTCAGAATTTTTCGACTCTTGTTTTTTGATGTTTCTTTGTGTAAAAAAAGCAAACCTAGAAGGAAACACAGGAACTTCTTGTCTCTCTGAATTAGAAACACAGCTCACGCTGACAAGTGACGACCTGGATTAAAGCCGTTCCTCCCCAGTTTGAAAAGGCTATCCATCTACTCCGCTTTATCCGTCTAGCACTGCTCCTGGTTGGGCTTGGGGAGCGATACCGGGATGGAGAGGTGAGGGAGAAAGTGCGCAGGTATGTTTTATTGATCAAGCACAAGTCGGGGGAGAAATCCTGGGTACATGCTTGTGAATAATGCATAAGATAGCGTGGAAAGGAAACAGAGATCTGCTGAAGCAGTGAAGTGAATTTGAGAAGCAACAGAGGGATGAGAGCTGGAGCTGGGGTCTGTTGTGAAATAAGCAGATGCAGTTCATAAGCCGGTGACCTCAGCAAGACTTTTCATGCTTGTTTCATGATTGATGGGGAGACTTTCGAGTGCCGAGGTGCTATTTTCAGGTTGTTGAGGGGACTTGAAGGATGTGTGCTTTTGTTTCCATTGTGTCTATTGAATTGGGGCGACGCAAAAGGAGTTTGTTAAGGAGAACTTTTTCAAGAACACATCGTTAAACCTTTCATGAATAGAGGTCACTAAAGCAAACAGAGTGACTCTGTGAAAGGATAATTTGCCCCTTGTTAAATCATCATTTACTGTGGCTCAATATGAAGAGTAGTTTTGGGTTTGATTCCAGTTTCCCCCTCATCCATGTGCCCCAAACCAATTAACCTTGAGTTACTCGCAGATCTGTTAGTTAGTGTATGAACGTGTGGGACTTTGCGTTTGTTTAATCGTGTGAACATGGTTGTAGTATAAACGTATTTGATTGGTTGGTATGCCTAGATAAGTGATATTAAATTCAGTCAATATACCATTTAACCGTGGTTCACCCATGTAATGTTTTTAGTTTGTGTAACAACGCCTAAGCTTGACTCGCGCCAGATCCATAAAATCATGAATTCAATTAAATAGAACCTGTCTGACAACAGGAAGTAAGCAAGAAGATCTCAAACAGAAATACATTGTATCTCAAAACATCGAATTAAAAACCATGTTAGTTTAGTTGAGGATTATTTAAGTACTTGTAAGGCTTTGAGACTCTAGCAAAATGCAGACGGAGAAAACATAAAACAGTGGTGATTGTTCCTTTGTCTGTCTTGCCTTCCAAAACTGACTTTAGAGTTGGTTCATCCAGGAAGGATCCATGTGAGTCCATAGGAAGAATCACAGCTGTTCAGCTGAGCAAGATTAAAATAAACTGTAAATTTATCAAGGCTTTTGAGATCATATTCTGTGGACGTGCCAACAGCTGATATTTTCAGATCAAACAAGCTGAGGGTTGTGTGTTTGTCCTGGGCTTCCTTTCACCTTCAGGACTTCGAAGACATGCCTTAGTTGATGGATCTATGAATGATGCTTTGTAATAATAATAAAAAAAGGCTGAAGAAATGTATCTCTACTGATATGCTCTGCTGAGAACTCAGAAACATTGATCTGCTCCCCTTGCATCTAAATTTGTAGCATTTTACATGGAAGCCTTGGTCAAAATTGCTCCCTATTGACGTAAATATTTACTTTTAGGTTGTTGATGACACCAATGTTGTTAAAAACTAGTTGTCAGAATTAGGCCATTTTAAATTAAGTCAGGCTGTTATGGATTGTTCCCCTCATCAACCAAGTGTATTTGTATTTACTCAGATTATCTTTGTATAATTTGGTGTGAAAGAATAATCCAGAAATCTACAGACACTTTGGTTTTTCTATGCATTTGAAGGGCTTTGACTACATGTACTGAATTTAAAAAACTATTCACAAAAGTATTTTGTGCAACAAAACCCCTGAATGTTCCAGTATTGTTATATTTTCTGTGTTTAAAGATGACTGAAAACCCTTCAGAGATGATCATAAATCAAATGAGATTAACTGTTTTGTACCACTTTTGAATTATTACAGTTAGTCCTTCTTATTGTTTAGTGTTTCTATGAAGGTATTTTCCAACTATTTTAAAATAATTGTCGTTTTTTTTTTAAATCTTTGAATGTTTAAATGGCCTCATAATAATTCACCCCGTTTTAGTGTGAACGTTTTCTTCTATGGTCTTTTTGTGATTCCCTTTCTTGTCTTTGTGCAATTTTTTGTGCAATTTTTTTCAACCATCTCTGCAGTCATTTTGCACCTCATTTTGCACTCATTGTGTCTCCTCAAAGGAGTTCTGCCGGCACAGAAAATGTAATAAAAGCATGTGTCCATTATAGACGCTCAGATATCTATTCATTCTCATGTTGTATTGTCTAGGAACCTCAACTTAGGCCAGCATGTACATTTCTTTTCATTTCTTTTGCTCTGTTATCCATTTCTTGGGCATTCAAGGATAATTTTCAACACCAGAATAGTTTATTCTTCTCCATGATGTCAGATCACAGTAACTGAGCTATAATTGACAGGAAGAGGACACAGTGACAAGCAGCACAAACCAAACTGTGGCTTAGTTTTCTGTTGTCAAGTGTTGTAGGACATTTTTTTTTCTGCACAGTAAGCCTGCAGATAACACGTTTTTCATTGTTTCATAACGCTAACTCGCTGATAACGAGAACTTGGCAGCTTTAAACTTAAACCGTTCTTATCTCTTAATAAGAATAACTGAACTGCAGCTAAAGAAGCAAAAATGTTAATGTATATCCAACAGGGAGAGCAAACTACCCCAATGTGGGGAAGGTGACGTGCTATTCAGTATAGATCAAAAAATGAGGGATTTTTTTATCACTCTGTAAAAGTTACATTAGACAACAGTAATAAGAAGAACTTTTTTTATAGCCTATGAATCCTCACCCACTCTCTTTTTCTTATATCTAAAATATACAGATTCAGATTCCTTTTCATATTTAAAAGAATACAACCAGTTGTGATCTTGCATAATCACTTTCTCACTGCTATGTGTTGAATCTTTCATTGACGTGTTGAAATTTACATTGCTTTGACATTCTGTTAGCGATGCTGGCGTCATTCCTGTATTTATCTGATCATGCGTTTATGATAAAGTGAAAATGTGAAATGAAGATTGAAGTATGATGTAAGATTTTGTGGTTCTGTACACCAAAGTAAATGCCAAAGATTTGTTTCAGATTGAAGAAATGTACGTAAGTCCATGAACAATAGGTGTTGAGATGAATAGGCTGACATAAGAAAAACAAGATTCTTTCCTCCTAGATACTTTCTACACTTCTGGTTGGAAGTTTCAATCTACTCTTTATCCAAATAGTATTTATGCTAATTCTGGGCTTTTAAGTGTTTTTAAAGTGTGGACTGATTGTATTATACTTAGCCCAGTCTTTTATAAACAGGAGCAGTAAAAAACAGAATCACATTGTTCAAATGTGACTTTTTTGATAATTCATGGATTTGAACAACTAATTGCAGATAAATAATTAAACCTTTTCTTTCTACTCCAATTTTGATCTCTAACTAAATTAGGACAGACAGCCTGCTAAATTAGCCAATCCTTGCTGAATTTACAGGTATATTTTGAATAATTTCATCCTGCATGGTTCCCTTCTGCTTCAGCTTTTTCTTTTCAATGTATCCAATGATATTTACAGACTTCATGGTGGATTGTATGATGGTAAGCCTTACAGGTCCTGCTGCAGCAAAACCTCCTCAAGACATGAAACTTTCACCACTGTTGGGATTTAAGGTTAATTTTCTACAATTTGATTATCAGTCCTCTGGTTCAAGTGTCCAAATAGCTGAAAAGGTCAGATGGTCTGTTATAAGGGGGAAGTTGCCTAGATTGCTCTCCCTTTGCAAATTATTTCCTGTAAAGTAAAATGGCAGATTTCTTTAAGAATCATGGTGAAATAAAGTTTTGATCTGGGTACAACAGACTGTTTCGTTCCCTCCGCATTATTCACTCTCCCTTTAATAACTGTGCTCAAATTAAATGCACGTGATGTGATTTTAGTCATTTCAATAGATTTAGTGTAAAGTGGTGTCCTAATTTATTCCTAAAATGAAATATGTTCATTAAATGTTAAAATGCACATTTTAAAAAATCCCTTTTTTTTTTCTTCTTCAGATTTTCAGATTTATAGGAAACCACACATGTTGGTTCAAGTCTACAGAGTCCTGATAATATTCCTGGTGCCATGTCTGAGAAATAAAAGTTTAAATGATAACATGTACATTTGAGGTATTTTCTGAATTGGTCCACCTCCTCCTTTTTAAATCAAACTTGGTCTATTTTGTTTAGTTTTTTTTTTTGGGGGGGGATGGTTATATTTTCAATGTAAAAATAAATCCTTGAATTCTCTGCATTTAACTTCTGCCAGACGACTTAAAATACTCTGTTTGACTGTAGGGAGAAACTTGAAAAGTTACCACAATTTGATTGCACTTGAACTTTTGCTCTTTGAGGTCCATATAGTTTGGAGGCATGAAGCAATTGGAGGAAACTTTTAACAAATGCAGAAAGAGTGCCAGCACCTGCAGTACTTGGACTTCAAACTGCGGCAGAAAATACTAAAGCGTTTTGTCTCCTATGGGCCAATTTAATCAAAGTGCATCTCTCGTGTACTCACTGGCTAGATTATGCTTGACGGCCCAAGATAGGAAATGAAAAATAAAAAGTAGAAAAGTCACAAAAAGGGGTCGAAAGAGACTTCAAAGACTGCAGATGAGCCTTTGTCATTTTGGCTGTGATTGGTGCTGGGGGGGAAATCGCCCCAGGCCAGTCTCAGGGCTTCTGCCACTGCAAAGCTCATTGAAATTCTTCAACTAAGACTTTTGGTGCAATCCCAATGTTCCATGTAAATGCAACTAATAAATAAGCCGCAGAATTCAGAGGAAGTGTGTTAAACGTGTCGAAGTAATGCCTGATTAGTCTAGTAATTACAAAATGCTTTAATGAATCCGGAGTGTCTCAGCAGAGGGACTGAATTAACTATTTTAAGCACTACTTCCTTAGAAATGTCCATTATTGTTCTCGTTTGTCAGCTGGCGGTTCAACAGAACTCCACATTAAAGACCGAAAGCTCTCGCTGCTTTAGGAATGAAAACATGACGCCGATCTGCTCAGTCAAAACATTTACTTCACATCATCGCAGGAGACATGCACTTGCAGCACAAAACCTGCTGCGCTTTTCTCAGCTGGAGCTCCTATTCTTAAAACACATACAAACCTTAAAATAATTTAAAAAGAAAAGATATTTAAAAAACGGTTACATTGTTTTATACATGTTCAGAATATCTTTTGATAAAATATATCACCAAAAAAAAAGAAGGAAATTATCGTTTAACACATAGCAAAACAGGAATGAGGGAGAACACTGACACTGGGCTGGTTGGTAGTTAGCAGGAATTCTGTGAACTGCTGACATCTGAGAGCAAATGTCACAGAGAGGACACGCGTAGGAAAAACTAATGTTTTTTTCAATAGAGAAGGTGGAGGACACGAGGTTGAAGGGAGGAAGGGGTGGTAAAAGTCCCTTTCAGATGAGAAACAATCCACGCAAGCTGAAGGGCAGAGAGGTCGATCGCTAGGCGTAGAAAGTCTCTACTTTCACTGCCTGGCAGAACATTGTCATGGAGAAGACCAGACCCAGGACCTGTAGAAACACACACAGAGAAAAACAAACACAAACCTCAGAGTAATGGAATCACATACCCCTGAAGATGGCTGAGACATAATAAAAGTGATAGGAATCAAACCAAACAAATGTCTGAAGCCTTTCCCTGATTATATAAAACAACTTTATCACAAACTTTCCCCACGAAGTGAAATCTTCTTCTATTTGTTTGAATAGACCTTGTGTTTTTGTTTGGTTTCCTGCTGCTGGTTGCATCAAGGTCCCAGGTTTGAATTCTGACCTGGGGATAAGCCGATGTATATGAGGAATGTTTGATTTCTTTTTTTTGTTTAACGTGATTTCAAATTAAAACACAATTAAAACACACGCTACAGTGTGGTCATTTTTTGTTGCAAACTTCCATTTAATCAAAAAGTGTCCTTTATAAATAAAACCGTGCTTTATTCACAACGAAAAATCTGACAATAGACTTTTTGTTTTTGTAAGATACTTTTTTATGCACTTTTTGTATAACATGCAACATGTATTTGAAATATATGTTGATAAGAAGAAAGAAACAAAGTAACAAATACATTTTGGGATGCTTTTACTAAAAACATCCCATAATTTATTTGGTACTTTGTTTCTTATTTTCAGTATCTTGTTATAGACACTGTTTTATTTTCTGTTTATTTTTATATGTTGTTTATTTTTTGTAGATTTTTAGTTATTTTTATTTCTGGAAGTATTAGTTTGACAAGGTCAGAAGTGGCCCCTCCAAATCTCATTGCACATCCTGTATAATGACAATAAAGGCATTATTCTATTCTACCTTGTCTGTCCTGTGGCTGAAATGTGCTTTACAAATATACTTGACTTGTTTTGAATTCATGAGTATTTTTAGATGATTTAGTATATATATTATCTTATTATCTCCCCATTTGGCTACATTTGTATTGATTTTTCTTAAACTTGTAACAAATTGATTTATTTTCCTCCCTGTAAAAGTACCTAAATCCATAATGCATCAGGCTTATAAAACGTTAACATTTCCTGTGAAATTTATTTAAATCTAAGAAAATTAAAAGTCAAATGGAAACTTTAATTTATTAAGATTACAATACATCAGGCACAGTTCCCTCACATACTGCTAAAAGTGGATCTCAGTCACTGCTATAACCAGATCTACTGAGGGTGACATGAGTTGTTTAGCAGCAGGGTGTCAACAGTTATTACACTCGAGTCGTGTGAGATCTGGCTGTATTTTTGTGAGTGCACCCTGCAGGAAGCTGGTTTGGATTGAG